>CANXYC011085771.1:0-72729 GCA_948193065.1 Aleurites moluccanus | reverse complement strand
ATGAAACAATAACCAAATGGATTTGTTTCCATCTTTTAACCATAAATTCATATCATACACATCAATTAAACATCATTTAAACCAAAATATTCATCAAAACATCACTTTGATTCAAAGTTCTTCCTATTAGGGTTTCATTCCAACTTTTTAAATCTATTCCATCCAAAACATGTTTTAAACACTAATAATCATCAAACAACACCTTATAATCATATTTGAATCAAAAGAATCTCAAAACCATTAACTTACCAAAAGTTTTTTAAAAAATCTTCAAAGCTTTGATTCTTAGCTTTTTCTTATTTTTCTTGAAATTTAAGGTTATATTTGTGTTCACAAGGATGGAATTAACTAGTTTCTATCAAAAATTGGAAGAAAAGCATAAGATTTAGTGATGTTCAAGTATGGCTGAAACATGGTGGAAGAAGGAGAGAGAAAATGGTTGGTGAAAATGGTGATGAAGATGAAGAATGGTGAAGTGGTGGGAAAAATCTAACTAAATATCAAAGATATGATTCCATACATTAGGCTTATGATAAAAATGATGGAACCTAGACATCCAACCATCCATTTCTTCATCATTTCATCCAATGGTTAGATTTGATCAAGCCTAAAATAATAGCATAAGGTTGCATACACCATATAAGTCCATATTCCAAAGGAAAAGACCAAATTGCCCTTAGTTCAAATGAAGCACCTCAATTGAGCAGCTTGCCGGGAATTATTTTCAACCGGATTTAATTCTTCAATAAAACTTCAAATAAATAAAATATCATCATTTTCATGTCCTAATATTCTTTTCTACCTTCAAATATCATGTTAATTTCCATAAAACTTGAAGGGGTGTGAAATGACCATTTTACCCCAGTTCACCAGAAACTGAATTTTTTTCGATTTCTCCCTAACAGCCTTTAAAGCACTTTTACACATATGAAACTTTCTAAAACATGCATATACGTTCAATTCATACATAAACATACATTAATACACATCATTTAAACAAATACAAAACCCTATAGGTTTGCCTTTTAAAGCTTAAGTTCTAAGCCTTAAATGAGGTGTTACATTGTCACCAAGGCACATTGGACCCTTTGAGATTTTGGATTAGATTGGGAATATTTCATACAGACTAGCTCTTCTGCCTAATATGGGTCACGTGCATCCAGTGTTTCACATTTTTATGCTACGGAAGTATGTTTCAAATCCATCACATGTGCTTCAACCCCAGGATATTGAAATTGCTGAAGCATTGTCATTTGAGGAAGTCCCAGTACAGATTGTGGACCATCAGATTATACAGCTTCGGAATAACAGTATTCCAATGGTTAAAGTACTATGGCATAGCAGAAGTATAGAGGAGTATACCTGGAAGAGTGAGGTTGAGATGAGACACAAGTATCCCCACCTATTTCATGAGTCAGGTTTTTATTCCACCCTATAACCTATAAGTAAATTCAAGGACGAATTTATTTGTAGAGGGGTAAAATGTAACACCTCAGCTAAACCTAGAAATTGAGCCACAAAGGGTAACTTAGGGGGAATTTTTGCTTGACTTGGAACTTGTAAATTTTTATATGTTTATGCATGAATTTGACTGATATGCATGTTATATGATGTGTTTGAATGGATAGAAGGGGTTTAAAAGTTGTTAGGAAGAAATCGGGTAAATTTGAGTTTTTGGTGAACTGGAGGCAAAATGGTCATTTCACACCCCTTGAGTTATTTATGGAATTAACATCATATTTGAAGATAAAAAAGAATATTATGACATGAAAATAGTGGTTTTATGATTAAATGAATTATTGTTGGAAAGTTAAAGCTAGTAGAAAATAATTCCGGGCAAAGCTGCTCGAATAAGGACTCCATTTGAACTAGGGGTAGTTTAGTCTTTTCCTTTGAATTATGGACTTATATAGTGTATGCTAGCCTATGGTATCATTATAGGCTAATTTAAATCCAACCATTGGATGAAAAGATGAAGAAATTGATGGTTAGTAAGCTAGGTTTCACAATTCTTACCATAAGCTCAAAGTATAGAATTATGCCATTTGATTTTTTTAGTTAGATTTTTGCCACCCCTTCATCATTCATCACCATCTTCACCATTCAAACTTTCTCTTTCTTCCTCTAAAGTTTCAGCCACCATTGTCCAACACCAAAGCTTGTTGTTTTCTTTCATTTTTTGATCCAAACTTATTAATTCCATCATTCTAAACACAAATATATCCATAGATTCAAAGAAAAACCAAGAAAAGTTGATAAATCAAAGCTTTGAAGTTTTGGAAGAACTATTTGGAAAGTAAGTGATTTTGAAATTCTTTTGGTTCAATTATGTTCCTAAGATATTTTTTGATGTTTATTGATGACAAAAATGAGTTTAGGTTGAAAGAAACTCAAAGATTGGAAATCAAACCCTAATAGGAAAAGGTATGAATCAAAGTGTGATTTTGATATATCTTTTTGTTCAAATGAGTTGTATTTGATCTGTTTGATATGAATTAGTGATCATTTAATGGAAACAAATCCATTTGGTGGGAATTTCACCTTGGGCGAACCATATGATGATGGAATGGTGGTTTGATGTTTGATGTTTTATAGGTTTAAATGATGGAATGAGTTGTATTTAATGTGTATATCATGAATTAATAGTTAATTGATGGAAATAAATCCATTTGGAGGGATTTCCATTTTGGCCGAATGTGGTAATGCTTGAATGATGGTTTAGTGTTTTGATGTTAATAGGTTTAAATGGTTAAATGTTGTGTAATTGGTGTATATGTATGTTGTATGAATGAATGGTGTTAAAAAATGGATGAATGGAATGAATTCCATTTAGGTTAAACCATGTTGAGTTTGTAAGTTTAATGTGTTAGGTTTAAGTAATTTGAAAGGTAAGGTTTGAATATAGTTTAATGATGTAAGTAATGGAAATGTATAAGTTTAGATATTGAAAAGATGTTTGATATAAGAACTTGGAAGCTAAACTTGGATATTGGTGTATGTTTGATATAGAATGCTAAGCAAAGTTTATATGAGTTCTTAATATGACATAATAGTGATGAATATGTGAAATGTAAGTCAAATATGGTGATAGAATATGTTTAATGTATAAAGGATTGGAAAAAATGTAAATTGTGTAATGTGAGGTTTATAGTGCATATTGAGTATGCCTGATGTATTTTAATACGAATAATGTGTTTTGTGATGATTTTACATCTTACAAGAGTGTTATATTTGAAAATAGGTGAGCCGTCGAGTACTCCAGCTGAAAATGTCGGACGGCAGGCCGATTAGAGTCTCGAACAGTGAATTGGGGGATAAAGTGGACTAATTGTGTAAAAGGTGAGTCTATATGTATAATCATGCATGATTTGCATCATATATCATATGAAATGTCATTTGGACTGATAAACCAGAGTTTGATTTCCAAAATCACCAACAATGCATTTTGACCCGTAAATAAGCCCACGGAAATGATCTAAATTGACCTAAACTTTGTCTGTCTATAAAATGAAACCTGAAAAACCAATTGAGCCACCACTTGTCTCAGTCTTCTAGTTTTTTCCTAAATTTAAAATGGTACCTCATGGTCCACCTCAATCCATTGGTAGTATAGTTAAATACAAACTACTCAAAAATCTCAAAATGGACCCGTAATGACGAGTGTCAGTTGCGGCAGCACAATTGGGCCCCGCCGACCATTTTTTTTACTTGACCCAAATTTGTTCTATTATTCATTATGGATATATATATGATTGTTCCACAACTATAAGAGTTATATTTATACTATATTGATTGTTATATGGAGACACACCCGTATGATATTATAACAAGGCTATCTCGATGGTGTAGTAGGTAATTCCATTGATCTTGTGCATACTGGTATTCATTTGACCATTGCTAGGGAGGAGTGTCATATTCTCTAGTCGTAAGGGCTGATCACTCTTACGTATGGTGGATTGTTGGATTATGCACGATTGTGCTGGAGTACTGAATTTAGTGCAATTGCAATTTTCACTTGATCCAATCCTGTTATATCATATATGCGTTGACTCATACACTGGATACTTATATGGATACTTATATGGATATTTGTTTCACCCTTTACTTGTTATCCTATATTGATTCTACAGGTCATTTGTGAGCAACCATAGTATTATGAACATCTACTGCATTTTTATATATATAGATTTACTGAGTATTTTATACTCACCCCCTTAGTGGTTTATGTTTTTCAGGACTGCAGTGAGGCTCGAATTCCATTGGCATCTTCTATCCTCACCTGGGAATTTTACTACTTGTAACATACAATATTCCAGTCTCAAAAGTATATGTAAATATTTGTATGGTATTAGAGATTCCATGGTACTACAACTTAAATAGGAATATATATGTGTGAGATTGTGTTTCTTATAATTTTGCATATAAATTATGCTATGGATGATGTTGTGGATGCATATAGTTTGATATATATATGTATATGTTGAGTTGATATTAGAGGTTGATATGAGTATTGATGATAAAGTATATTAAAAGTGTTTATTACTTATTTTACAGCTGGGTATAGTCATATTTTAGAGGAGATGCTGCCAAATTTTAGTAAAATTATAAACTATATTTGAGTTGTATATATGTAATGTTTGTCATATCATATAGATAATTGGGTTCTTTGTGGTACTACTAGCTTAGGCAACACTTGTACCCTATGACTGTCGCGGCTCCTAGGATGGGCCGTGACACCATGCATTTTTATTTGGAAGTTTCTTTATAAGGGGCAAAATGTTAAGGTTTGGACTCTTATTTTTTTTTGTGCTCTGGGAGACATTTCACTGTTCTGGATAGAGATAACAATGGGACGGAAAATTTTTGTTTTAGTAAAAATTTGTCTCGAACGGAATGAAAATTTTTCGATTTATCTCCCAATGGAAATAGGAATGAAGAATATTTCTCTCCCATTACCAAAAATGGAGCGTGAATGGAGAGTGTAGGAATTCCCATCTCCATCCTTGTGGGAACTTGATATTACAATTATATAAATATACCTAATATAATTACTCTTATATATATATATAACATTTATGTATTAGGATTTTTATAAAAAATAAAAAAGTGAAAAGTCTAATTATATTTTACTAATTATAGAATATTTTTAAATATTTTATTAAATATTATTGAAGAATATTTTTAACACATTAGGTGTATTTACATTTTGATTATGTTTGATTGATACTTTGTATTCCTAAATTTTATAAATATTTTTTAAATAAATTTGTTCTTATTTTTAGTTATTATTTATAAATTTTATAAATATATATAAATTTAGCAATATAAAATTTAAGTGGAGAATGAAAATTTTTGTTGGGACGGGGATGACGACTAAATTCTCTCCGTATTTAAGATAGGACCGAAAATGAAGATTTTCCGTTTAGATGGGGATGGTTCCTTACTCCCGTCCGCTCCGTTGCAATGCCTAGCTCTGGGAGACATTTCACTGCTAAAGTACCAGTATAATTACATATTTAAATGAACATGACTGATTGATTAATCATGATTAACCAATCATTTGAAATCTGATTTGACTTAAAAATTAGAAGATTGAAGGTGAAGAAAATATTGCACAAAAAAGAAGTTTCTTGTGTTAATTAGAGAAATTACAGGAGGAAATTAAGCAGTGGCTAACTAGAAAGAAAATGCATCCATGAAGCGCCGGTCAAGATCTGGCTTTATCTTCAATTTCAATTGAACTTATTTCATACGTATATTATAGTTATTTCTTCAATGTCAATAGAAAAGGTGTGGTTTTCTAATAACTATATAAGGTTATGGAAAACAAGAAATACTTTATAATATTTTTAACCACATAACAATTAAGTAATCATTTAAGGTATGGACTTAGGACTCTTTTTAAGTTTGGGTGAGGTAAACTTACAGTCACCATTGCGCAATTCTTATTTCTTTTTTATTTTCTAAGCTGGGGAGAGGAAATTTATTTTGAAAAATGAATTTTATATTGGATAATGACAAAATAATATAATAATTTATAAATAAATAAGTGTTGGAATAGACTTTATGCATATGGAACTTGTTAATATTAGGTTATCAATCAATCCAAAGTATGTGTTGAAAAATGAATTCTATATTAAATAAAAATAAAAATAATATAAAAACTTATAAGTACAAATCAATTGGTGTGCAAATAAGTTATAATATATTTGTCCACATATAATTTCAGATTGTAATTAACTTAACTGACTTATAAAAAGTAACGTTATTACTATAGCAAAATTTCCATGCCAAGTAATCTTTTATATATAACCAAATACAATTCAATAATAATTCAAAATTTATATTTAAAAATAGATATTATTTTTGTTAAATTTCAAGCTATTCAAATATAAAATAATAATAATTAAAAAAAATAGATTTCTTCATATGAAAAAGCAGTTTATTTTATGTGCATGCATGCATGCATTTTCTCTGGGTCTATTTAGCAATGTTATCAGAACCTTATTGAAAATTGAACTGTTATATCTTCTAATTTAGCTAAATAGTGATTTAAAATGAATAATATTGAATTTGACATCAAGTTGATTTTTATAATTTTTCACTTCAAACCTATAAATCTAATTAGCACACTTTTTTTTTTTTTCGATTTATTCATTTCCATTAATTAATAGTATATATTGATATAAATGGTAAGAAACATGTTACTCTTAAATAAATTTTCGTGTTGAAATCTTATGAATGGAGAAAATAAATATTGGGAGATGTTTAACCTTCTTGCTACGGTCATACAAAAAAAAAAAGTTAAAAAAAAATAATAGTACTTATGAGTAATTAATTATATTATACCTCAATTTCCAAATTGCTTCTGAGCTCAATTTTCCATCTCTTATAGGTTATCCGTGGGGAAAATGGGAAAGTGGGGAGCTGGACACTAGTGAAACCGAACCCTTTTGCTGTTCTATAGGGCCTATATAATATACCTACACATGTATGATCAGAACTACACAATTTTCTGGAAAAAACAAATATGGGTTACGTGCAACTACTGCTTTTGGTTACAGTATGGCTAGTAGTCTTGCTGGTTCCGATCTCTGCTTCTTTTGGAAACTTGAAACCAGCTGCCACCAATCATTTAGGTAAATATTAAGGACATTGTGTTTGTATATTGTGATCATACTAATTTGAGTAGTTGTGTTAGTAACATATAATTGACTTTTATTTTTTAAATTTTTGCTATAAAATTTTAATTAAGGATTTATAAGCATTGATTGCGGAGTGGATCAAGATTATCTAGACGAGGAAACGGGTATATTTTACAAGTCGGATACAGATTTCATAAGCACCGGAGAAAACCAGGATATATCCCCTGACTACTACTACTACAGCGATAATGAAATTCCCAATTTTAGGCGACTATTTCAGAACGTCAGGTTTTTTTCGGAAGGAAGAAAGAATTGTTACAAATTGCCACCTGAGCAAGGCAAAAACCATAATTATCTTGTCAGAGTATTCTTCAAGTATGGAAATTACGATGCCAAGAACCAAATTCCAAGGTTTGATTTGTATCTTGGGGTTAATTATTGGGCGACAGTGCAACCTCAAAATGCGTCGGAATTTCTAATGTCTGAGATTATCCACTTCTCTTTAACTGAGACTATTGATGTTTGCCTTGTCAATACTGGCTCTGGAATACCTTTTATTTCAGCATTGGAACTACGGCATTTGAACGATTCCATTTACAGAATTGTGTCCAGAGAGTTATCGACTCTCTGGCGTTTAGACCTTGGCAATTCAACCAACCAGTATCTCAGGTAAATTGTTATTTTCTTTTCCTTGTCTTTTTAATTAATCTCTATATCTTAAAAATTTTAACCATATATTATATATTGTATCCATTTCAGGTACAGGGATGATGTGTACGATCGCATTTGGGTTACTTATACAGAATATTATTGGATTTCAGTTAACACAACAGCAGATATTGACATTCTAGGCAGCAATAATTCCTATAAATTGCCGGTTCAATTATGGAGAACCGCAGTTCAACCGCCAGCTTCCTATGGCTCATTGATGTTATCAATGTCTCCTGTGCCGGCCACTGAATTATATGTCTGCTTTCACTTCGTCGAAATATTACAGGTTCGACAAGGCCAAAGAAGAAGAGAATTCAACATCAGTTTGAATGGTGTTAACTATGGACCTATTACCCTTGAATACTTGAAGCCGCTAAGCATATGCCCTCCTAAATTACCAATACAAGGTAGTCTTCTGATTTTTATCATTCCAACAAAGCGGTCTGACCTTCCACCTATCCTTAATGGCTTAGAGATTTTCAAGGTAATTAAGCATCCTAATTCACCCACAGACCCAGCAGACGGTACGTTTCCATTTTTCTCACGCAAAACTTCAATTTCCTATGATAAATTTTATGTTTTGTTACATTTCCAACCTAGAGCCTGACCGGCCTGCCAAAAAATTCTACTGTGTTCTATCCCTGGGGATGACCCAACTCAACTAGCTTGAAAATTATTGTTACATAAGGTCTGGGTATGCTTAATTACTAAAACAAATTAATATTTTCAATATATATCTCGTTATTTTGGAATAGAATTGAACAGAATCCTATATATAATTGTCCAGGCCTAGGATAAAAAGGAAAAAAAAAACACCCATTGAACATGTCCACATTCCAACAGTACTTCTCACCCTTTTGCTCTTGAATGGTCGTAGTTGATTCTATCATGGCCATCAAGGAAATATACAAGTTAAACAAAGATGACAATTGGCAAGGAGATCCATGTATCCCAAGAGATTTTACATGGAGTGGATTGAACTGCAGCTATGACACCAATCCTCCAAGGATCATCTCTCTGTGAGTTCATTTTCAGTCATCCTTAATATGATAATGTTAAATTATGTTAAATTGCAAAGATAAACAAGATATATAGTCTCACTCCAAAAAGTTGGAAAATCTCAAGAATTGCTTTTATTTTGATTAAATGTGCTAATAATACAGGATTATGTTTTTAATGTGAACTGCACACTATATCATTATTTAGATAATGGGCATGCAACACTTTACTCCTAATGAGTGAATTCTAAGCAGGAACCTCAGTTCAAATAAATTGACAGGAATGATCTCTTCGTCATTCTCCAAGCTCAAAGTGATACAGTCCTTGTAAGTATTAATTGGCCTGTAATAAATTCTTCGAGTACTAAATGTCTAAAATATCTAATTACCATTATCTTTTGTTTAGAGATTTATCATATAATGAACTGACTGGACAAGTGCCAGAATTTTTAGCAGAATTGCCAAATTTAACTATCCTGTAAGTTGATGAGCTTTGATAAATTTTATGAGAAATTTTGGCAAATGTACAGGTGATTTACATTCATACTTTTTATTCAGAAATTTAACTGGAAACAAGCTCAGAGGTCCAATTCCTCAGTCACTTGCGCAAAAATCTAACAATGGAACGTTGCAACTGAGGTTTGATTTTATCAATTTCTACACCCATCAATTTAATTAGCTTGTGCTCTGCTTGTTTAAAACTACTAATACACATCGTGAACAGTTTCTGTTTGGAAATTTGAAACCAAAACTGCGTCTTGTTGCTATTTATAACAAGTCCTTAGGCATATTTTGCAGAAATTGCAACTTATTTATTTTCTCAAAGCGCATATGCATGGTCGAATTGATGCACTTATAATATGATGTTATTATGCTCAATGCCAGCTTGGATGGAAATCCAAATCTATGCCAGACAGATTACTGTGAGAAAAAGAAGCGAAGTTCTATTCTTCCAATTGTTATATCAGTTGTCGCAGTTTCAGTGCTTCTCCTGTTTAGCAGTATGATGATCTTTTGCAGAAAGAAAAAACGAGGAAGTAATTTTGCATTTTACAATCCAGATTTTCTTCATTGATACAAAGATGATTTAAATTACGACTCCGTTTCCTTTCTCTTCATATATTTTTCTTACTGTCTCCACATTTCATTCTTCCTCAGCAGCAACACAGTCCAATAAGGAAGGGTCAGTAATACCAAAGAATCGTTTGTTTAGTTACGCGGAGATTGTTAGTATTACTGATAATTTTAAAACCATCGTTGGAGAAGGAGGCTTTGGGAAAGTTTACTTGGGGACTTTAAAAGATAGCACTCAAGTTGCAGTTAAGTTGCTATCTCAAAACTCAAGGCAAGGTTATAAGGAATTTCAAGCAGAGGTCAGATTCAAACACAGCATCTGCAGTTTTAAGTTAGCTGAACTGTATATCCTTTTTTGGAGATGCATATTATATATTAGTTAAAATGGATTAGCAATTTGAATTGCAGGCACAACTCTTGATGATTGTTCATCACAGGAATTTGGTTTCTCTAATTGGATATTGTGATGATCATCATAATAAAGCACTGATTTACGAATATATGGTTTATGGAAACTTGAGAGAGCATTTATCAGGTACCTAACATGACACTATAACAAATACTGGATTTAACTCTCATAATTTAATCATTAAAATCAACTACATACTCCATATTGATTCTATTATCAAATATTAACAGCATATTATTGGTTCTATCAAACTAAATGTCTATAGCAGTGTTATTAAAAACTTTTAGTTACATGAGTTTTATACATCAGGTGGCATTATTGCTAATTTTTGTAGTAACATGTAGACTAAGTTATTAAAAGGGATAATTTGTTGTAGTGTGACTCCAGATTAATAATATTCTAAGCTAAATTTTAATAATGCCAATTTTGATTGCAGATACAAGTGGAAGCATTTTGAATTGGGATGAGAGACTTCAAATTGCAGTAGATGCAGCACATGGTTCTCTAGCTAATCGAGCTACTAATTTCTTTTTTCCTTATTGATCATTTCTTTTGCCATTAATTATATGCTGATCAATGGCTAAATGGAGTTTCAGGATTGGAATATCTACATAATGGTTGCAAACCACCAATAGTCCATAGAGATTTAAAGACTTCCAACATCTTAATAAATGACAAATTGCAAGCAAAGATTGCTGATTTTGGTTTATCCAGAGCTTTCAAAAATGAAAGTGGTTCGCATATAACGACTCACCCTGCTGGCACCTATGGCTACCTGGATCCTGAGTAAGTGTTAGAACCCATTGGTGTGGTTATTCTTTTTAGTTTTTGAGAAAAATCTATCATTAAAATTTATTTATTTTTATTATTAATATCTTAAAACAGAACAGCAGACTGTCACAATTTGAGAAAACCTCAAAAAATAAATTTTTGCTTGTTTCATCAGCCAGTTTTCCACTTTCGATCACTCAAAGATCTAATTGTTGTAATTAATGTTCTGCCGATATCCAAATTATTTTGATTTTTCAAACAGGGCCCAAGCATCAGGAAACTTTAGCCAGAAAAGTGATGTATACAGCTTTGGAATCATTCTGCTTGAGCTGATAACGGGGCAGCCTGCAATTAAAAGAGACATGATGACAGGAAACATCATTCTCATACAACAATGGGTTACACCAATCATTGAAAGAGGTGATATTCAAAGTCTTATTGATCCCAGGCTACAAGGCCAATTTGACACCAATTCTGCCTGGAAAGTAGTTGAAACAGCCTTGACCTGTGTACTAAATTCTGCAATACAAAGGCCAGACATGAGTCATGTGTTGGCTGAACTTAAGGAATGTTTAGCTATGGTAAGGTCTTTTGGAAGTTCTCAGAGGATGGAAATAGGAAGGACAAGATCATTAGCAATTGACACTGAAATGGTCCCGAGTCCAAGGTAGTATCTGATCATGATTTGTGACTGTATCTTATGTGGGTAAGCTAGAAATTTGTTTGATTCCTACCCTTTTGCAGACAAATATGTATCATCTATGCATTTGTATTATAATACGGGGGTGTTGGAGTAGAAATTATATAATGTTTAACTTAAATTTTTTCTTTTTTCAAGTTTAAAAACGTCGGTTTAAATTAGTCATTCAAATACTTAAAAATTTATTTAACGCATTTCATATTTATTTTTAATAATTTTAAACACCCTCTATATTTATGATATTTTTTAATGACGAAATGTATACTTTTTTTTTTTTTTTTTCGCCATACTATAAAACACAATATTTTATCTTGTTCCAATAGTTTTGAAATAATAAAGTATTGTATATTTCAAACAAAGAATTTACATTTTTTTTATATATATTTTGAAAGTACCTTATGAGATTGGTCTACATAATAAATTAACAAAGTTTATAAAATAAAATTTCAGACTTTTCTAATTTATTATGGTTTCGGAGCTTCGGATTTTAGGCCTTGGACCACATATATTTATGGTATAGAGTACAAAGTTTGTGAATATGCATGACTCTTATAGATCTCGTATGTAGTATATAGTTGTTGTCATGACCTTATAACTTTGAACCTTGGACTCAAGAAAGTAACATTTTGTAATATTAAATTTTTCGAAGATTCAACGTATTTGATTCATATTTTCTTTATAAATTGAGACTCATAATCTAACTCACGAACACATTTAATCGTATTTAATTTTGAGCTTAATAATAGTGATCTATTTGAACTTTTAATTAATTTATCATTTGTATTTGTGATATATATTTTAACATAATATATTGAAAAGAAGTAAGAGAAAAAATTGAAGTGTACGTAGAATATGAATTTCTATTTCTTCATAGGAATACCCCATCTTGAAAACCAGTAATTGAGATTAAAACTCACATCTAAAACACCAAGAGACTGAGATAGGCACTATCAAACACTAATCACAGTACAATTAGTAATGGCTTTAATTTATCAGTCTCAAAATATAGTTTGATTTGAGAAGTCATTAGTTCTTTCTTTATTTCCATAGAGAGAACGTAAAGGTTGAGTCTTTTTCATGGACAATTATCCATAACCAAAAATTCAGGCTAATAACTATTTAAAGGATAAAAAAAGTTTAATTTCATATATAAACTCTAACTTTTAGTTGATAGACTAAACTTTAATTAAAAATTTAATTTAATAATATTAAGAAAATAAATATGATAAGAAGTAGAGCTCCTTTTAGCCATTGTTTTAGTTTAAAAAGCAATCAAAATTTCATAAAAGTCTTGTGTATTTGCAAATTATTACCTGCTTGTGACTAGTTGGCTAATACTTTATAACAACCCTTATTAACTCCTGCACATGAACCTCCTACAATCATGATTATGCATGTCATCCTTTATATCACCCCCAACTACCATATGTTTCTTCATTAGCTCACCATACACAAATTCATAATTACCATGTATGAATACTATAGTTACTTTTTACCTTCTAAATTTATTATAAAATATACTTATTAAATAAAAATTTAGATAAATCAATTTTAATATATCTTATTAAACTTTTTCTAATTTATTTAAAATTTAAAACCAATCATTTACATTAAAGCTTAGAAATTTATAGAAATATTTAAATTCAAAACTCAAAATTTCTAATATATAAGAAGGGAAGCAAATTGATTACTAATATTTACATTCTATTTAGACAGCATGAAATTAGAATTGAAGGCAACACACCTAAAATTGAAATTAAAATTTTATCCATAATTATATATATATAATTAAAAAAAGAATTTCATAATTCTTAACTCAATTCTTAAGAATTATAATTTTACAATCATCAACGTCATTCCTATTGCTATCATTATCATTGTCACTGCCACTTACCACCGCTGCTACTGTCGGTACCGGTCACTGCCACCACTGTTTGCCACCACCGCTGCTGTCATCATCGCCGACTTCAACGTCCCACTATCAACACCAATTTTTATGAAATTTTAATTTTTTGTATGATATAAATATCAAAATTATAATTTTAATATAATTCTAATTCTACAGAATTAAAATTGAAATTTTCAATTTAAATTTCAGTATACTTGTAAAATTTTATAAAAAAAAATTGAGTTTAAATTCTTATATTAATTTATTGCATGTATAGGCGTATGAATCTAACACGTATTTTGGAGGAAACAAAATCTTAATAAAAAAAAAAGGGAAGATCTTTAAAGAGAAACAAAGAAAACATCTTAGCATATGATGCGTGTTATGAATGCTAACATCGCCATTTGAACAACTCTCATTAATGAATCATTTCTCAACTTCCATCTCCCTTCTTCAAGACCTACTCTGCTAGTTAAGTCACTTTCAACTTCCTCCATAAAGGGTCAAGTCAGATCTAACACTCTCACCACAAACACAATTGGCATAGCAAAATGGATTTTTGCTCGAAAATAGCCTTGGTTTTGGCCTTAGCAGCAACATTTCTGAAATCTAGTTATGCACAAGATACTGTTGTTCCTGCTATAATAACATTTGGTGATTCAGCTGTAGATGTTGGCAACAATGACTATCTCCCAACAATTTACAAAGCTAACTACCCTCCTTATGGAAGAGACTTTGTCAATCATAAGCCTACTGGGAGATTCTGCAATGGCAAATTAGCCACTGACATAACCGGTAAGTACATATCATATATCAAATTACTGACACTAGCTAGTCCTTTTCTTTCATTTTTATTCTTTCCCTTTTTTTTTTTTTTTTTTGTTAATTAGGCTCTGATTGAGTTTCGAACTTGCAATTTTATAGTCCTGAGACAAATCCAGTACCACTGAGATGTTAACTACACTATGCTTGTAAAATATGAAAATTTATATGTTAATTAATAATTTATTTTTGCAGCTGAAACTCTGGGGTTTAAGACTTTTCCACCAGCATATCTTAGCCCAGATGCATCAGGGAAAAACCTTCTTATTGGGGCTAATTTTGCATCAGCAGCATCTGGTTATGATGAAAAAGCTGCTTTATTAAATGTAAGGAATTTTAGGTAATCTAATTAACATAATAATTAAATAACCCTTCCATATGAAGTCTAATTTTTTTTTAACAATTAATTTATTCATAATTTGGTTGCAGCATGCTATTTCATTGCCTCAACAGTTACAGTACTTCAAGGAATACAAGGGTAAGCTAGCCAAAGTGGCTGGTTCTAACAAATCAGCATCGATAATCAAGGATGCATTATACTTATTAAGTGCAGGCAGTAGTGATTTCCTCCAGAATTACTATGTTAATCCTTTGTTAAACAAACTCTATACTCCTGATCAGTATGGTTCACAACTGGTGGGTTCATTTTCAAGCTTTGTCAAGGTATGTAATTTGCCAATTAAAGTTAATTTTTTAGCAATTAATTAGTGTTTATAATGTTATAGATTTATTGAAGAAAGATCTGTATTTTTTAATTTTTTTACGAATTGGGTTCTGACTAGGGTTTGAACTGAGAAAGCTCTGTTTGTATACAGACATTGTATGGTTTGGGGGCTAGAAGACTTGGTGTAACTTCACTCCCACCATTAGGTTGCCTTCCTGCGGCCCGCACCTTGTTTGGATTTCATGAAAGTGGGTGTGTCTCCAGAATCAACACTGATGCCCAGCAATTTAACAAAAAGATTAACTCTGCTGCTGCATATCTCCAAAAGCAACTTCCTAATCTAAAGATTGTTGTCTTTGATATCTTCAAGCCACTCTATGATCTTGTCAAAACTCCTTCCAATTATGGTAAAAAATTTTAGATTAGAACGCAATTTCTTTTTTTAACAGCACAAAGTTATGAAGAAAAAAAAAACTTTTCTGGGCTGTAAGCCGAACTTTACTTGGGCCTGTATTTGTTAGGCCATATATAAATTATAAGGAATATTACACAAATATACTTTTTTTAATTTTTTTTTTAATTTTACGATTTTTTTTTATTTTTATTATTTTTTATATATTTTTGATATATGTATAGTATATTTTTGATATATGTGTAGTATATCTTTGATATATGTTTGGTATATACCGTATTTTTTAAAAAATATTTTTAAATATACAGTATTTTTAAAAAAATATTTTTAGGTATATAATATTTTTAAATTTTTTTTCTGACAGTAAAAATGAAATATTTTTTATTTTTTTTGGTATTTTAAATTATATTCCCAAATTCAATTCAGAGCTGAGTTAGACTACTTATTAAATAGAAATTTGAGATAAATCTCAATATTAAATTTAATTGATAAGAGAGTTTGATCCTCTCCTTATTGATCAGAATTCGATTTTTAAAGTTTATAAATTCCTTAATCTCGAAATAAATAATCTGCTTTTGTCTAAATCAAAGATACAATTTGAGATAAAGAGCTTACCACTTGAACTCCAATATCTGAACTGAGTGTTGTACCTAGGTTAAGTCTTGAATGCTATTTGAAGGCAATTTAAGTCATGAATTATATACTGTTACAATTCTTCTTCCTATTAAATTTGGTAGGTTTTGTGGAAGCTACAAGAGGTTGTTGTGGGACAGGGACAGTAGAGACAACAATATTATTGTGCAATCCAAAGTCTCCAGGCACATGCTCTAATGCAACCAAGTATGTATTTTTTGACAGTGTCCATCCATCTCAGGCTGCTAATCAGGTTCTTGCAGATGCACTGATTGTTCAGGGCTTCTCCCTTCTTTGACAAGGCTATCTATTCTATTCTTATATATTACTTCATGTAATTTATGTGTAACATATTACCTTTCCACCATTTTCATAATCCAAAAAGTGTTGCCAAAACTTTCTTGATTTGTTTTCATAATAATGTAACAAATGAAACTTATTCTCTATTATAAGAAAGCTATATTGCCAATTTTTATCATTGCCAGTATTTATGCAAGCACTATTGTTATTATTATTATATCATAATAGTCTAATGGTAGGCAAAAAAAAATGGACTAATGATATAATAATAATTATAAATATATTTATATAATAATTTTTATTTTTAGTTTATCTTGAGATAAATTTAATTTTATATTGGAAATAAAAATAAAAAATAAAAATGGATGTTGTGGATATATACCATAATAACCAAATTTAAGATTGAGTTGTATTTTATTTCTCATTAAAATGCATTTGGATTTCATTTGGTTTGTAAACATTTATGAGCCAAAGCATCAATAAAAGCCTAAACATGTGTTGTCTCAATACTCAAATACTCATACAAGCAATAATAAAGTTATAATTTTATGATCTCCTTCCTTTATCACCACACACACGCAAATTTATACATCTCTCTACTATTCCCTCTATTTTCCTTATTTTTCCATCCCTTATTTTCTATTTTCTCATTCTCTAATTAAAATTTAGTGCATGTATATATTAAATCTCCACGGCACAATCAAACCAGTCATAAGGTAAAAGTGAGGGGAAAAAAGACCAAAATTGTAACAACGCAAAATCTCCATTTTATGTATTACTAAACCACTGTTGATGTCTCCTAGTATAGATTTACAGTGCAACAACAGAACATTCTTTCAAAAAGACAACATGCAATTAGTGAATCAGGTCAATACAAAACACCAAGATAGTACTGAAAATGCTAGAAACTGGGAAATGCAACCCACTCTAGTAGTTCAGGGAGCGAGCAGACTTGGGCAAAGCTGCACTAGTATCATCAGTCTTCAAAGCATTGGCCTCCTTCAGCACTTGAGCTTCCTTGTCAACATGTGAAGTCAAGGAAGTTGGGGAATTCCGGAGGTTAATTATGTCAGAGCTGTTCAACTCCAACAGCATTCCAGTTATCTTTCCTGCACATTCAGGCTATGCACACAGAAGGAGAGAGACTATTAAGAAAGAAACAATAGCATATGCATGTGTACACACACACAGAAAAAAGCAGTTAGATAGGTAGAGGTGTCCCCATAAGCTTATATTTCCAGAAGAGAACTTTTAGTGTCCAACAACCTGAAGATTCTCAACAAGGGGGTGGAGACGATTCCCAATGTCTTCCTTTGAGTGACTGGGAGATTTTGCTGCAGCAAGACATGCTGTAGCCTTTAATCCTCTGAAAGTACTTCCTAAAACTCCGTCTTTCTTGTTACACTTTTTCCTAGCACCAACATTTTGAATCCCAGCATACCCATGATTCAGATATCGATCATGAAGATTATATGTGGCATGTTTCTCAGGCTGCAATGCAAAATTTAACAGAAATCAGAGAAGGAATGAGCATATGAACATAACAGCATTATTCAAAAGTTTCTCTCAAAGAAAAAACCCTGGGAAATGAATTGCATATGATCTGTTAAGGCTTTGTTCTTTCAATGTTAATATGAATAAATAATTACAACAATCCAAATGTTCAGAAAATCGCAGCATCATATGTAGTTTATCTGACAAGTCAGTTTCACAACAAATGAAAAAACAAAAATAAACAGAGAGAGGTTAAAAGTGCAGTGATAGAGACAATTACTTTTCTTGAAAATGGAAATTAGAACATACATGTGATTGGCAAGACTGGGCTGTGGGGTTCTGGGTATTTGGATCCATTCTTGCCATTGGAATCTGTTTTTTTAAAAGTGCATAAGAATAACAAGTGAAATAGACAGAGGTCTGTTGATGAAAATCCAATTGTACAAATGAAAATACTTACATATGAGCAAAATTGTTGCTGGTAATTTTGTCCTTCCAAAGGATACTGGACTCCCATATTTACACCAAAATTTTGATATGACATTGGATGGTGCTGGAAAGTGATTGGTGGATCGCAATAAGGAAAATTGAAATAAAGTGGGCTGATTGGAGGTGGAATAACATTGCTGTTATAAAGATGAAATGGCTGAAATTGGTACTCTGCAAAATACTTCTGCAGTTCCCGATAGCGGTCTCTTTTACACCTAGCTATTGCCACATAGAGAGACTTCCCTTCAAACATGGTTCCTAGGATTATTAATAATAATGTCATATTAGGCAACAAGGAAACAGAATATAGAAGCAACGTGAAAAGATAAGACGAGAATCAGCTTACCATTCAGACTGTTCAGAGCTTCGTATGCCTCTTCAGGATTTGAGAACGAAACAAAGCCAAATCCTCTACTTACCCCACTATCACGGCGCATCACTTTTGCTGAAACTATCTTCCCGTAAGCACTGAAAAGTTCTCGTAATTTTCTGTCATGAATCTTTTCATCAAGATTCTTCACAAAGAGATTAGAATTTTTCAACTTCTCAATATTGTTGTCGACGATGATGTCCATGTAATCATGTTGCAATGTCTTTATTCTCTCAGCTTTCTTTTGGGCTCTTCCCACAAACAAAGTTCTGGAACCTGATTACAAATCAATTTTATTTGTTAGAGAAGCTGATCCTTGAATAACTTGCAAAGCATTGACAAGAAACTGAGAGAAACAAGCTAAAAAATATACCTAGTTGAGAGCCATTCAAAGTGTCAACAGCTTTTCTCGCATCTTCTGCTGACACAAAGTTGACAAATCCAAAACCTCTGGATTTCCCATCATCATATTTCATGATGACAGCATTAGAAACCTTCCCAAATGCAGAAAACATATTTTTAAGGGTATCCTCTGTTATATCCTCGGCCAGATTTTTAACATAAAGATTTGTATACTTTGATTCTTTGCAAGATGTGCTTGTTGTTCTTTCACTTCTCTTGACAAATTTGGATACATACCTAAGAAGAACAATCACAAAGATGGATAAGTCAGCTATTTTAAATCAATAAATGCAGTAAATGACAAACCAAGTAAAACTCATATTCACAAGCCATGAAGTCTTCCAAGTTCCATTACAAGGAACAAAAACAATCAAAAAATATTTAGGTAGGGCATATAAGTTCCGCAAACTGATATGATGCTTGTGCATGTTTGATAGCATCCAAATCTCTGATTTAAATTTCAGGGAGTAAATGAAATTACATTCTGCTTCATATAATTCATTATATGATAAAGAAAATTAAAAATAGATAAAACTACAACTACTGTGCCAAACCACAGGTTTTGCAAATACTTGACCTCATTCAGGCAACTTCAATTCTAGAAACTGAAGCAATGTAAAAGATCACTTTCATATGATCACAACTTTTCTCACCAAGAAAGGAGAAATTCAAGCACCATGCAAGTTCTTCCATAGAACAGAAGAAACATTATTCAGTTTTAAGCAACTTACTAATTTCTTTTGTTTCCTTTTCCCTCTGATCTCTAAAGACCAGTGTGTCAATAAACAAGACACCATAAATGAAAACTCAGTCATCCACATAATTAAAGCCAACAGATAACATGGCATCTAGCAAATGGTAATTATGGTAACGTAAGAAATGGAGACTCTAATTAAACAGGACTCACAGTTTCTTTCCTTCAAGCATAGTGTCATGAAGAGCAGTTCGAGCTGCCAAGGCAGAATCCTCTGAATCAAACTGGACAAACCCAAAACCCTTACTCTTGCCATGTTCTTCAACCACCTTACACGACAGTATTGTCCCAAACTTGCAGAACATCCTCTCCAAGCAAGCACCGTCAACTGAAGGGTCTAGATTCTTCACAAAAAGATTGCTAATGTCACTCTTTCTAGCAAAATGGTCCCTCTGAGACCACATTAACCTCATGGGTTTTCCTTTCAAGTATGCATGATTTAGAATAGACAGAGCTTTACTTGCTGAAGGAAATGGGAAAATAAATGAAATGTCATTAGAACCAATTTGCACCCAGTACATAGCCAAGAAGAAAATGAAAACAAAACACATCATTCTGGGGAATATCTTTAAAGAAAATCAAAAGCTCTACCAACAAAGATTAATGCAACTCATTTAATTAGGTCCAAGTTAATAATTTTTGGAGAGTGATTTTCAATCTTTCTGCCCTTTACCAGCATTGAAACATGGTTAATCAAACATAATGAAGACAAAGAAATGTAAATGAAAAAAATGAATTGCGGTTCAACATCAAACAGAAAAGACAGATAAAAGGAAAGGCACAGTTACAACCATCACTAATTCCACACGATAAAAAAAATTAGAAGAAAAACAGGGGAAATAATAAAATCCAAAACAAGCATAAAAAGAGAAATTACAGAGCTACAACAAGCTCTTGGTGGACTGGTACCAAAAAGAACTAAAAAATAGCACCAATACATACACAATATGACTGTGAAAGAAACAGAACCATGAAAAACCACCCAAATCCCCATTAGAAAATAAACAAAACCCCAATCTCAATTTTTAAAGAAATGAAAACCCAAAACCCCACAAAATTGCGCACATGCATATACATTAAAGTCTATTGAAAAAAAAAACAGAGAGGGAAAAAAACAGGGATCCAACTATCCAAGAAAGCCTTCTTCCACAGAAACAGAGAGGGAACATGACCATTATAGATTTTACCTTCATTGTGAGAGTAGAAGTTGACGTAGCCGTAACAAAGAGATTTTCCAGTGTAAGCGCAACGGCAGAGGCGGACAGAGGAAATGGGACCCAGTGACAGAAACGCAGCTTTGAGGTCCATTTCAGTGAGTTCCGGGTCCAAATCACCCACATAGAGCGAAGTCCTCTGTTGAAAATCTTCCGGCGTCTGGAATGACTGTGTATCCGCCATTGCTTTCAAAGAACAAAGAAAGAGAGAGAGAAGAGTTTTTGGTTTTTGCAGAAACAGAGTAAGAGAGAGTGTGTGAGAGAGAGGAGGGAATTTTTGTTTGTTATAACGGTGAGCTCTGCGAGTGTTTTTTTGCAGGTGTGAAAGCGTTGGGCTGGACATTACCCGCTGCAAGTATGGTAGACATAGATACTCGCTTTAAGCTTATGCAAAGTATACCAAGGTGGCCTACAAGGGTTTTATTATTGTACAACGATGTCGTTTAAGAAGAGTGGAGACTAAATACGAGACCGAGTAAAAGAGGGAAATAACGATTTTTGTAATTGATCGCTTCTTAACAAAGATTATTTCAATTAAAATATAGTTATTATATAATTATATCAAATAAATATAAATTAATTGGAAATAAACAAACTCTTATGAATTTGGTTCATGAGAAAAGTGATATGAAATTAAAGAATAATGAATGACGGGTCAAAAAATTTTCAGAGCTATTACGGTGAGGAAATTTCAATGCCTATATCTGTGAACTTTGATAAGAGAAATAAAGAATATATAAAGAAAGGAGTCTAGAGAAAGAGAAAGAAAGATGCCTTAAAAAATTTCATTTTTGGGGATATTATGAAAGCCCCTTAGCCAGCAAGTAGAATGAAAAGGAAAGTTTTTTTAAAAGTCAAAACCCAACTTCATTTAGAAGTGACCTCAAATCAAAGATTAACTAGTCAATAATTTCCTGAGC
Organism: Aleurites moluccanus; assembly: GCA_948193065.1. Lineage (NCBI taxonomy): Eukaryota > Viridiplantae > Streptophyta > Magnoliopsida > Malpighiales > Euphorbiaceae > Aleurites > Aleurites moluccanus. Next base: position 50,559 of record CANXYC011085771.1, on the reverse strand, counting down.
TGTTCTGATGAGGGAATTTTAATGCCTAAATCTGTGCACTTGAAGGTAAATAGAAAATTATAGTTGTCAAAATCAGATTCGACAGCTAGTCGAATAGAAAAATTGAGAATTAAATTAAAAATTAATATGATCAATCTCAAATAAATCGTCTTCAAAAATTAATGAATCGAATGGTTTATCAATAAAATTAGATTTATTTTTTCAGTTCGAGCAGTTAACTTTTAATTTTTTAAAAAAAAATTAATTTTATTATTTATTATTTATTTTTTTAATTTTTATCAAAACGACGTTATTTTTTATCAAATAAAAATAACGTCATTTTGAGTTAAAAAAATCAAGAGAATTAACATCATAAAAAATACGATTTTATATAAATTATTGATTTAATCATAATTGCATTATATTTATTTTTATTATATATATAATAAATATCAAATTATATATATATATATCATTTTTTTTTATTTAACTGGTTCAATTCCGGTTGAATTTCTGACTTTCTGATATTTTACTTTTATCAATTTTTTAATCAGTCTAATTTTAAAAACATTCAGAAAAAGAGATAACATATAATGAAAGGAGTTTTGAAAGGGAGTAAGAAGGAAAGGTGCCCTGTAAAATTTCATTTTTGTGGATATTATGAAGCTCCTTAGCCAGCAAGTAGAATGAAAAGTAGGGTTTTTTAAAAGTCAAAACCCAACTTCATTTAGAAGTAGATCCATTAGGACAATTATAACATCACTTCATGTCACTGCCAACTAATTGCCCCATAAATTCAATATCTATTTGCCAATGCAACTTTCCTATAGTTGTTAAGATCAAAACTCAACTACTTAAACATAAAAAAATTTACTTTCAATTTTATTTTTTTATTTATATTGAATTAAAATTTTGTTTATTTTATTTAATATAATTATTTATATAATATTTCTTATAAAATTTTAATCTCTATTTATTTAAAGAATACATCATATATTCGAAATATTCATATTCATATAAAAAAATAACAATTTTAATCCATCTTAATAGATATCAATTTTATCTAACTTAAATAATTTTAATAAATTTAATTTTAATAAAAAATTAAACTAAGAATTCGTAGTTTTAAATATAACTCCAATACTATTAAATTGAAATTTATTTATATTTAATAAAATAGATAAAATAAATTTGGTTTAAAAATAAAACAGAAAATAATAATATCATAACACTTAAACTTTTTCCATAAATTTATTTATATTTTTCATATAATATAATCGATTTTATTTTAGTTTAGTTTTTTGGTAACACATAAAATTCTGGCTTCTGTTCATGTAAGTTTATAAGTAGTGTTAGGCCTTGGAATTGACCCATTAGGACAATTGTAGCACCAACCATGTCAGTCCGGAATCTAACTTTTATGAAATTTTGGTCACTGTTGATGTAAGTTTACGAATAGAATTGAGGCCTTGGAATTGACCCATTATGAGAATTGTAGCAGCAGTCCCTGTGACTACCCAGCCCAACTTTTATCAAACTGTGGCAACTGTTCGTGTAAGTTTCATATTGATACGGAGAAGTAATTTTATAAAACTCAATATAAATATTTTAAACTTATTTATACCCAATATAAGAAATTAATCCAAATTGAAAAATTAATGTTCAATCAGATAGGAAAAGAAAAAACATGGAAGATTATTAAGAGGTGTTTAGATGAGCGATTGATAATTAACGATATGAGATAAAAATATTTTTTTCGATTAGTAAAAACTCTAATCGGTAATAACAGTTTCTACTTATTATTAGATTTTGTAGATTTGAATGAAAAAAATCGATAGTTAGTTTTCATCCAAACACTCAATAATTTCTTAATTGTCGATTAAATTTTATCAATTTGAATGAGAAGAATCGTCAAGTGATCTTAATCCAAACAATCAACAATTTATTAATTACCGACGTCTGTATTTTTAAACAGCAATTGAGTTTTATAACTGGACATTCGAACACCACCTCATTTACCAACTCAATCTCATGTATAAAAATTGTAGTCATGCTGATTGATCGAGTAAATGAACACATTTATCAGCCATTTAAAATGCTTCCATTTTGTGCAATTCATTTCCATGGTATGATCCATTTACATTTGATGTGTATAAATAAACAGGCAATGAGGTGAGTTAATTGTGAAACAACCTAAAATGCATCAAGTGATATTGATTTTCTATGCAACTTTCCTATTCTATTAGAATCCATCAAAACTGCAGCGAACTTCAATAATTCAGATTTCTCAATGGTGAATGAGTCTTTGTCAAGTTGATTTTCTGGCGAAAAGTCACTGGCACTTATCCTACCAGATATAAATCTCCTATGCCCATAAAAAGATCTTATGTCACTGTTTCTTTGACCATTTTTCATATTCCTTGTTTCATCTATTAATGCACACTTTAGTCTTTGGATATCAGCAGAATGTCTAGGCGGGTACCCAGGTAAATTCGGAGACAGGCTTTGTGCTCTATTAGATTACATATCATTTACAGCATTAGTTGTTGAAATACTTGAATCGTCAGGAAGAGAATCATGATCTTCTGCTCCAGTTTTACCTGTTGATGACCTATTATTATGATGTTGAATATCTTTTCCCTAAATAAGTTGCCTTAACTTGTTGAAAATTCTGATTTTGCTTTCATTTTTTTGTTTTTGTTGGAACTGAAGAATCATCAAAGTTTGTTGGGTATATATATACATATATTATTGACTGAAGTCCTTGAAAAATTAACATCAACTATTTGCCTGAGAGTTTAGATATTTCAAGTCACTATTTAAAAAGTTTGAGAATAAAAAATTGCTCTATGCTGAAAATATTAAATATTTCAAGTGATATGAAAAATTTCAAGTGAATTTAGAAAAATTTAGACCATTATTCTTTGTTGTTTCAAGATTTGAGACTTTTTATACAAGGAATGAAAATTAAAAATCTTATATTATCAATTCACAAATATTTAAAATTTTTGACATATATAATTATGAGGTTGAACACTTAAAGTTTAGATACATTAAGGCACAGTTTGGCATAACTTATAAAAATAGTTTTTCATATGGAGAAAAATTATTTTTCTAAAAGTGATATTTCTAAAAGTAATTAGCTCTATGTTTGTGTTTGGTAAAATATAATTTAAAAACTACTTATGAACTCATTAGGATATTTTTGTCTATTAATTTTTTAAAATTAGCTACGCATTTAATCTAAAATTCAGTTTTCCTGAAAAGTTCCAATTTCTAACTTATCCAAATAGTTGAATTTTAGCTATCTAGATAATTGCTTTCATTAATTTTGATATTTATCAAACACTATAAATTGAGCCAAAATCAACTTTTCACAAAAAAAAAAAGCTGTTTTTTCCTTTTCATAAGTTGTGCCAAACGAGCACTAACACTATATCAATTTTAGTATTGATGTGTGATTTTCAATAATGTTAGAGTATTTTTTTGAGACTAAAAGATTTTACATTTGAATCTCACTCAAAAAATAAAAAAAAGAAAACGAAGAAATTTCACACAAGGTGTATACGAGGGATTTGTTTTCTTTATTTGATCATTAGTATAAATGAATTTGATGTATGGAATTCGTTTATGAATTCCACAAAATTTAAATGTTTTTTCATTCTTAAATTTCCACAAAATTTGATAATTGACAGTTTGGTTCATTATTTTCTTGAACCGATAGTGGGTTAAACACAAAATATTGGTGCCATTAGAAATTAAGAATCATTCTTTCTTTGCATAGAATTAGCTTCTGATGGTTTTGCTAAATGGGAGAAGACGAGAAATCGTTTCTTTACTACCTAAGTCTTGAGCCATGCGGTAGTAAATACAGCATCAATTCAAGCATTTGTTACAATAGGGATTTTTGGCAATCCTTATTAAATTGAGGTTTTATTATCAAATAATGAGTCTTATTAATAATTAATTTTATTGAAATAAATTATTAATTATAACTTAACAAAAAAACTTCAATTAAAAACTCAAAACTCATTAATAATATCACTGTCAAACACTTAAAAGAATACTAAAACTCTATCCATAATAGTGTAAGCAATTTTAGATTCTCGAATTAAGAATTCAAACCTATAATATCATATTATTTTTATATTTTCATCTTATTCACTATAACATTTTTTAAAATAATGCTTTTAATTTTGGCCTTTTATATTTTTTAAACAACATGACTTTTATTAATAATATGAATTAAATATATTTTTTTTGAAAAGAAAAAAAACCTTATGAAGGAAACTAATGATTTAATTATAGTTATTTATATGTTATAGTATAAAATATGCAACAGGAAAAAAATTTTGAACATGTTTTATAAATTTTTAATTATATGATTATAAAAAATAATTATAATGTAAACATAATTTCTAATTTTTAATTTGATTAAAATTAAAATCAAAATGGTCGGAAACCAATATGAAATCGCTTCTTAAAATTTAGGTTCAAATTCATATAACTTTGAAATTAATAATGTCATCATAATCATTATTAATAACTTTATCTATTGAGATATCTGGTTAATTTGAAATCATGATTGATTGGATCGAGCTTTATTATTCCCATTTTCATCCTCATTATGAATCGCCTAGAAAAAATGAGAATGTATTTTTATTTTATTTTTTATATTTATAATAAATTAAATAAATATATTGAATTTTAAATGGATATATAATAAATTATTGAATTTAAATATTTAAATTAAATTTAAATTTAGATCCAGCAACATTTGAATTTTTTAAAATTTTACATCCACTTCTTACTAAAAAATAAAAAAGAAAATTTTTATTTTTATTTTTTCTCCAAGTTCAAATTAGATTTCAATTCAAAATTATAAGGGCGGGCAAGTTGGAGTCATCGTGTTAGTTTCTTCTAACCTTAGGGTCTTTACTTTTTTTGGTCACAATTGGTTGGCCTCCCGAGTTTTAGAGACTTTTTAATTATCGAATAGCAACATGCGCGTCGTCAATTGAAAAAATTCATATTGTTTGATTGATTAACAAAAAATTTCAATTATAATAAAATTTCTCTTGAATCGGTAAATCTCATAAACAGCTATAATCTGCTTTTAGTAATTGACAATTTGACAATCGTACTTTTACATCAATCACACATTTCAAATATCCCCTAATACTCAGTTCGAGTTAGAGTTGGATTCGACACAATAACATGCAGTAAGTGAATCATATATCGACGTGTCAAGATTACAGCGTTAAATCTCACATAACTAGTATATACTGCTCTTCAGAGAATCGAAACTCTCAAAGTCCAGAAAACTTCTTCTATGTAGCCACCTTTCTCTCTTACAAAATCAAACCTCAATAAAACACACAGAAGGAGACCGCAGGCTTAAAAACCAATTCCCAGGGTTTCACTCTGAATTAAGGTGACCATGTATAGAGCAGCTTCGCGACTTCGAGCTCTTAAGGTCAGTTCCTCGAAACCCTAACTTTCTGTTTGGTTCTCGAGAAAATGTAAGAAGGCGATAGGACTTTTATTGATTGGTTTGCTTGTTTATTTTTTGATGAGGTATATTATTCTTAATCAACTACTACAATAACACACACACACACACACACACACACACACATATACTCTAATTGTATTATTGAATAAGGTTGGCTCTACTTGTCGCTGCTAGATCTGATTTTATTTTCTATTACTGGGTCTTGTTCTAATGGCTACGTTGTGATGTTTGACAATGAATTTTATACTTTATTTTTGGCATTTTTACCGGTGGTATGATTTTTGCCAATCGGTAATATTAGATATGTTTTTGCTATACCATTTTGGGTCCTAAATATAGGGAAAATATTCAGGATTCAGTATGTTAATTTGCTGTCATGTTTTCATATCAAATTGTTGTCCTCTTTTTCATCTCTTCCATTGGGTTTCCAATGGGAAAATGGTATGTTTTGTGGTGGGCACTCAGATATTAATTTGTTGACGGTGTTCCATTTTTTGTAAAGAGTATAATTTGAAATTTAGTTTATGACTTCTGATTATCTTTGCTTTCAGCAAATAAAATTGAAATGTGATTTGAAGTAAGTGAATTATTCGTAGTTTTTTATTATTTTCTGATGCAATTGACATGGTTGGTCTGACTAAATGGAAATTTTCATTTATGTGATTAGAGCCAGGTTGGCAATTCGGGTGCCATACGGTATGCAACTTCAAGTTCAGTTGCTACTAAAACATCCTCACCGGGGCTCTTCAGCTGGCTGACTGGGGGACGAGCTAGTTCTCTTCCTTCTTTGAGCTCCCCACTTCCTGGTGTTTCCCTTCCACCTCCACTACCAGATTACGTTGAACCAAGCAAAGTCAAGTCAAAAACTCTGGAAAATGGTTTCAGGATTGTCTCAGAAGCACTACCGGTATGCTTGTATTGTTGCAAACTTTATGTGCTTTATTTTATTAATCTCCATCATAAATTGTACTACCATTTTCATGTTCAGAATTCTTAATGAAGCTTTTATTGGTTGGTTGATTAGAACCCTGCAGCCTCCATAGGGTTGTATATTGATTGTGGTTCTATCTATGAGACGCCAATGTCATGTGGGGCCACACACTTGCTTGAAAGGATGGCATTCAAGAGCAATATGAACAGGAGTCACTTGCGCATTGTTAGGGAAGTTGAGGCAATTGGGGGTAATGTTGCTGCTTCAGCCTCTCGGGAGCAGATGGCATACACTTTTGATGCCATCAAGGCCCATGTTCCTGAAATGGTAGAATTGCTTGTTGACTCTGTGAGAAATCCTGTATTCTTGGATTGGGAAGTCAAAGAAGAGGTATTTTTAGATCTTGGCATCTTTCTGCTGAAGTTAATAGATTCTGTTTTAGTATTCCTGGTAATATGAATCTCCAAGGGTTCTCTTAAGGCTCTTTTTGGTTTGTCTTTAGATTATCCTATATTTTGTAGATTTATACACTGTGTATTGACTTGGTGTTACCAAGCTGCTGCCTTTATATATGTAGAATTTCATTTTAACGCTGTGTTCTTAAAAGGCAAAAGTTCAGTTTCAGTGTCTACTGGTAATAACCATTATTGATAACTTCTTAAGTGCCACCTTATACTTATATTGTTGTCAGGGTCTGTAATATCTTGTTAATAGTCCACTGTATGTTTGTGCAGCTGAAAAAGATTAAAGATGAACATGGACAGCTCTCTAACAATCCTCAAGGCTTACTCCTGGAGGCAATTCATTCAGCTGCTTATAGTGGTGCATTGGCAAATCCTCTTTTGGCTCCTGAATCAGCACTAAATAGATTAGATGGTGCAATTTTGGAGGAATTTGTATCAGTAAGAATATGGAATCCTCTGAAAACTGTGCTCAGATCATCAATATTACTAGATCTATATTTATTTACTATTAATTGTTGTTTCTTCTACATATGTTTTGTTTTTACCTCAATTGAATGTTTTTTTTTGTGGAATATCAGGAGCACTATACAGCTCCTCGAATGGTTCTTGCAGCTTCTGGTGTTGAATTTGAGGAGCTTATATCTGTTGCAGAGCCACTTCTTTCTGACCTCCCACGTGTGCAACGTCCTGAAGAGCCAAAATCTGTATATGTTGGTGGAGATTATCGCCGCCAGGCTGATTCTCCGGTGCATATTTCTTGACATCCGTTAAAAACGTTCTTTCTATATTAGTAGTCATTTATTTTATTTATATGGTATTAACAATTTTTTTCTCCTTATGAGGCTAGATGACACATATTGCTCTTGCTTTTGAAGTTCCTGGAGGCTGGCATAATGAGAAACAAGCTATAGTTTTTACTGTTCTTCAGGTTCTGTATATCAGTATCAACCTTGATTCTGTTTTTTTCAATGCTCTCTATACAGGCCGTCTTTTGTCTTTGCACTTTATGAATAAATAAATACAGTTAATAACAATTCTGGTTGTACTGCAGATGCTCATGGGAGGTGGTGGTTCATTCTCTGCGGGTGGCCCTGGAAAAGGGATGCACTCAAGATTGTGTAAGTTGCAACCATTGAGCTGCTTACTGTTAACTTTTAGCTTAATGATTTGTCTTCATTCTGCTTAAGCTTGTATATTGTAAACTTGTATATTTTCTCAAAACCTGTTCCTCTTCCTACTTAACTGCATCAGTTTCTGGTACAGATATTTGCTATTTTGTTCTTATGTTAATTCTTTTGAATGCACTTGAACACAGATCTCCGAGTTTTGAACGAGTACCAACAGCTCCAATCCTTTTCTGCATTCAACAGTATTTTCAATAATACCGGGTTGTTTGGTATATATGCTAGTACTGTAAGATCACTTGCCCAATTAATATAGCGATGTACGTGCGTGCGTGCTTGCTTGATTGCTTTCTAGCTGCCATAATATTAGTGTTTCTTCCATACGTTTTTCTGAATGTGCTACTTAGGAAAACTGAGGGAGTAGGGGGTGTTATAGGTACTGATATAAATTAATATGGTAATTCTGAAATCAGTTGACTAGGTTTAACTCAATAGAGACATGTAGTCACCTCATGCATTTTGCCTTCAGTGGGCATGAAATTTCCTCACATTTACATGAATTTTTTTTTTTTTTTACTTTAATTCATCAATTATCATGCTATATTTATATGCTTGCAGTATTCTGTTTTGCTTTTGCACTTGAGTTCGAGAATAAGGAGTGCTATTTTTATTTTTACTTACAAACAACTTAATTGTGCGCTAATTTATTTAACTCTTTTTGTCCAAGATCTGTTGATGTTCTTTATCCCATTTATAGCTTTTTAGTTTGAGCATCTTTTATTGTGACAGTTTGCAGATTTTGTGCCAAAGGCAGTTGACATAGCAGTGGGAGAATTAATTGCAATTGCATCACCTGGACAAGGTTTCTATTGCATCTCTTCATATTATTGTGTTTGATTGGGCTAGTACTTCTGTAGGTAAAGGCAAGTCCTGTTAGAGTTCCCTTTCTTATCTTTTCCTTTTTCATTTCTCGTGGCAGTTACTAAGTTACAGCTTGATCGAGCCAAGGAGTCCACGAAATCTGCTGTTCTAATGAATCTAGAATCTCGAGTATGTCTATCTTTCTCTTTGGGTAACCAATCTTATTGCTTAGCATTTTTGTTAATTTTTTTTTTCAATGGATTTCTAAACTCAGAGGTGATGACAAAAATATATTTGAGGCTACTTTGCACTTAGCCCCACTGGAACATTGAAGCTACTTTATATCTACTTCCTTCTCCCGTTTTTTGTTTATTAGGGTCTCTAATAATTGTTCTATGACTCTGTTCTGCAGATGATAGTCGCAGAAGATATGGGGAGGCAGTTTTTGACCTATGGAGAGAGGTTTGCTATAGTATATAACCCTTGTATCTATGTTCAAAAATCTTTTCTTTCTATTCTATTTACTTGCGCCTTTGTCATTCTGGTGTCGAACATTTGTGATGAACTCAATTAAGAGCAAGGGACGACCTTTTGGATGCAAGTGTTCAGGATTGCACTCTCTCTCTCTCTCTCTCTGTCTCATTCTTTGATAACACCCCCTCTCCCTGGATTAATTTCACGCTAAATATATCTTGCTGCTTGTTTTGCACAAGATAGCCTCTCTGCCTGCTTTCTTGCTAATATCGCCTCATGAAATTGAATTTGAAATATAATTTTGTAACACGACTATGATAATGTTCTCAGGAAGCCTGTTGAACATTTCTTGAAGGTAGTGGATGAGATGACTTTGAAGGACATTACAAACATTGCAGAAAGGCTTATCTCTTCACCTCTAACAATGGCATCTTATGGAGATGGTAATTTTTAGTTTTCTGATAACCCTGATTTCTGGTATCATAACAATGATCTAGTTGTAATATGTTTTTTTTTTTTCCTTGGCAGTTATTCATGTTCCCAGCTACGAGTCTGTTAACAGCAAGTTCCATGCGTAATGACTAATGAGGGGGCATTGCAGTTTGTGCTTCACTGTGCCATCATATTTGATTGCGTGTGTCACCCATTTCCTCTTGTTGCATACTGTTGAAATAAAAAACAATTCAGGAAGAAATTTTCCTATAGATGAAAGGAAATGTGACCCCACCAACAGCTGTAACTATCAGATTCATTTGGACTTGTCCGATCTATTATTTCTAATTTGGAAGGGTTGGCACTGGTGTTTTTCTCTATATATTCTTTGAGAGAGAATTTTGGAATTTTGCTTGTTCATGATAATGTTTCTCAGAAGGATAAATGAAATCCGGCAATATGTTTAGTTTGAGCTCTCTTCCAATTTATTATGCGGGGTTTTGCATTTCTTGTTTTGGGAAGTTCATTTTTTGTCATAAATGAGTCAATTTCCTAAGCTTTCGTCTCAAGTCTTAACTATGGATTTTTTATTTTTCCTGCAAAACGTTCCTTACTTGGAAGTGGGTGCCTATCCTACCTCTAAATTGTGCATGTTTGTATTTGACCTTCACAAATTGCTTTGTAACGAGCAAACGACTTGCTGGTGTAGAGTCATAATTTCAAAGATGTTGATATGCAGTAAGATTGCGTTGGAATGACCTTGAGGAGGTTTGGCCGATTGCATTCATAATAGCAACTGGGTGGAAATTATTTATGGTTTCATCCGGAATAGTTTCAGTAAATGTCCTTTGAATTTAATATTGATTTCATTATAGTACCTAAACTTTAATTTATAACACAAAAATCATTAATTTTTAATTTTTGTTTAATATTACTTACAAAAATTTTATTTATATTTTCCTTCCAAAAATTTTTGGTGGTATTTCATCAATAAAAGACGAAAGAATTTAAAACTTCAATTTACATTTTCATCTTTTAGTCCAAAATTTATTCATTTCAATACTAATAAAAATAAAATTTTTTAAATTTGAATTGATTAGTCGACCAATTCAAGAAATTTCTAATTTATAAATTTTGAGAGAAGAGTTAAGTAGAAAAGAATTAGAGATTTATTTACACATATAGAAAATTTATATTTAAGATAAAATTTACTAGATTTTGATTTAAGAAGCTTGACTAATTGAAAAGGAATGGGAAAAAATTTAATTAACCAAAAAGAACGCATAAAAATAAAAACAATTGATTTAGTTAGAAGAATTTAATTTTAGTTAAGCTTTAACTAGCCTGAACAATTTGAATAACTAGAAGGTAATACAAACTCGAGTCAAGGCAGCTAAATAATAATATAAAATATAACAGGATGTGATAAACACCATAAATGCACAACAAAACTATAATAATGATTTTATTGGAAAAAATATCTCACATCGAATTTAATAAAATAAATAAAAAATTTATAATTGAGTAAGTATTAATCCCACATCGAATTTGATAAAAATAAATAAAGAATTTATAATTGAGTAAGTGTTGAATTTAGTACAGACCAATTGATTTTGTGCAAGTGAGTTTCAACACTTGTCTATTTATAAGTCCACTTATATATGGATCCATGAACTTTAATATGATATCAGAGTTTAATACCCAAACGAGTTAAGATCCTGAGATCGATCTCCGTCCAAACTGATGATAATGCCAGTCTGGACCGAAACTGAATAAGAGATATCAGTCGGTCCATTTGTAAACAATTGTCAATCAACTTATTGATGTTAGGCCATGGACCAAAGCTCGGTTATATTTGAGGGGGGTGTTAGGAAAAATATCCCATATCGAATATTGATACAATAAATAAAGAACTTATAATTGAGTGGGTGTTTGACTTAATATAAGTTAATTGATTTTGTACAAGTGGGTTCTAACACTTATCCATTTATAAATCCACTTATGTATAATCTTATAGATTTTAATATGATATTAGAGTTTAATTAATAAAAAAGAACGCATAAAAATAAAAACAATTGATTTAGTTAGAAGAATTTAATTTTAATTAAGCTTTAACTAGCCTGAACAATTTGAATAACTAGAAGGTAATACAAACTCAAGTCAAGGCAGCTAAATAATAATATAAAATATAACAGATAAACACCATAACTGCACAACAAAATTATAATAATGATTTACTATATATTATTTTTGAAAAATTACAAAAACTAGAATATATAATTGATAGATGAAATATAATAATATATTTAATAGTCATTTAATTAGAAAAAAAAGGCTATTATAAATAATTCACAAAAATAAACACTCTTAATAAGTAAAAGGCAAAGACATAGTTACCACTAAAAGGATGGTAAAGGACAAAGAGTTAGCTACCTTTGAAAGGGATCAATGTACATGGAACTTATCTTTGAAAAATGGTCCAGAGTTCCTAAAAAGAAAGGTCGTAGAAAACCCATCATTTGAAAAAGTAGATGTTGAAAAATATTTATGTCAAGCATGAAAATATTATATGATAGATCTTATCTTAAAGTGAAATCTCTTCTATCACCACAAAGAGTGAGATGATATAAATATAAAAAACTTAGAGAGATTAATGAGAGACGAAGACATGAAAAATAAACATATGAATTAGCTGAAAACAAGTGGTGAACCTCTGATTAATGGATTCTTATCATAATACTGTACATTACAATAACCAAGTGAAAAGTAAAGTAAAATAGTAACTCAAAACTTCTCTCTATAAGCAAAGAGTTTGCATTCAAAACAACATGATAATTTTGAATATTTATTGAATTTAGAATGAAATCTGATACTTAAAAAAGCTCCTAATAATATGAATAATTTATAGACACCCTTTTTTATACATTGTGAATACATAAATAAAATTTTAATTTTTAAAGCAATCTTAATATGCTTTTATAAATATTTTAATATACAGAGTGCATATCCTATTTAAGTAAAGGTTATGGTGTGAGGAAGAAAATGAAACGAAACTTTACTAAATCTAATATAAGAAAGCTATAGTTAGAATTAACTATCCTAATAAATTGGAAGCTAATAATACTGAGAATTGCCCCCAACTAAGTTCAGGTAACGGTCATATATATATATATAAGTTTTTTTTTAAGAACCATATATCATGGCAATTTATAATAATAATACTAATATATTTTTGTTTAATAATATATATATATATATATATATATATATATATATATAATTGAAAAATCTATAAAAGAATTGGGATTAAAAAATATAAATAAGAAAAGTTTAAGACTAAATAAGATTTTAATGAAATAAAAAGAAAATTTTGAAGATTTTTAAATAATATTTTTAAGTTGAAAGACTATAATATATTTTATCGATAATTCGAAGATCCAATTGTAATATAAATCAAGCCCTAATTTAATTAAAACATGAAAAGAAACCATAATTATGAATGTCATTGCAAAGAACGAAACAAAGGGTGGCGAGAATCATTGTTGAAAGAAACAAAATGTGTTGAATTTGGATTTTATTTGCAACATTTGATATCATTCTTCCTTTAATAATTGAAAGTTTGTGCAGTTTTAGCATTGGTTTAACTTTGTATTTAATTGATAATAATTTTAATGTATATAATACTTCTTAACAAAAAGAGCAAATAAAAAAGCACAAAAAAGAAAATATTCTCAATGATAAGGTTCAAATTATGGCTAAAACATACAAAATTTGATTATCCTTATCCAAGAAACCCAGAAGGAATAGATAGATGGAGCATCCTCAACCACATCCTTTCACTTTTTTGAAGAGACAAACTCAATTTTCACAAACTTACAAGATTTTGGGAGCACATGTTCATATTGCGAATCTTGCTAGTTTCCAGACCGTAGCGGACAAGCAGTAGCCTTAGCCACAGCAGGTACTCCCCCAACTCATCCATGAGTTCGGTTATCGCTATGATTCTAAATTTTCAAAGTATAAAAGTAAATAAAGAGTAGTAATAATAATAATAATAATAATAATAATAATAAAATCAAGAAAATTCCGTATTAAATATCTTTAACAAGGAATTGGAGCAAGACGTTGCGATTTTTTATTTTTGTTTTTATTTAAAATATTTATTTATATTAGATGTATACATTAATTCAATAATATAAGAACATAGAATTAAACAAAAAATAAATAAAAAAATTATATTAACTAAAATATTTTATTATGCATGAAATAAATTTATAAACTTAATATCAACAATAAATTTTCAGTTAAATAAATTGTATATACATTAGACCAGAATCTTGTAATAACTTGACTAAATAGCAACGATTGATAGGGATGATAAAAAATTATATCAAATCGAATTAAATTAAATATTGTTAGTTTGATTTCTATTTCAATTTGATTTGATTTATTTTTTTATAAATTTTAATATATTTAATTCAGTTCAATTTAAAATAAAAAATTAAAATAACCTAATCGACCATAATATATATATAATTGAAATAATTGAATAACTAAATTGAAATATATTGATTCGATTAATTTTATAAAAATTTTAATTAAATTTAATTTAAGTTTTAAAATTTTTAATTTAATTAATTTAATTTTTAAAATTTTAACCCGATTCTAATCAAATGGATGGAATACTCAAATAACTGTCTCAAAAGCTCACAATTTTTACTATTGTTTTTAGCTTATCTAAGGAATATCATAATAACTCTTTATCTATTTATTAAAATAAGAGACTTAAATCTGGATTTATCGTTAAACAATTAAATTATAAAAAACAAAGCAAAGTCCTCAAACATAGGACTCTAACTACCAACCCAAACATTATAAACGTTTAATGTAAAACGAGTAAATTATTTTCTGCTCAACTATTAAATTTTATTTTATCTTTTTTTGTTATCTAAAACCAATATTATTTTCTATCAATTATTTCTCATGTATAGTGCGAGCCTTAGTGGTTGATTATTAAGACAATTTTTTTTTTAAATAAATTTAATCAATCACGTCATATTATAAATTAAATAATAATGTAATTTAATACATTAATTTATAATTAACTATAAAATCATATTATAAATTAATCAATAATATCATATAATATATCAATTTATAACATTAATTAAAACTTATACTTAGGCTTTAAATTTGAGAGGGCCTCATATATTGAGTATTAGTTAGATTATATATGTAAAATATTATAATATAGTAAAATTTTTATAAATTAATATTTGATAAATTAATAATTTTTATTTATAATAATTTTTTATAGTTTCGATTTGAATTAATAATTTAAATTAATTAATATTTTTTTAATTAATAAAATTTATGAGTTTTAATAATATTAATTTATAAAAATATTAATTCATAAAATTTTTATCACGTATTAATTTGTATTTAAAGTTTTAAGGGAAAAATAAAAAATAATAAAGTAGAGGCTAAGACCAACACAATAATAATCATAAACAACAAACAAATAACTCAACTACCAAGCCCAAAAAATTATTTTCTGCTTGGACTGTTAAATTTTATTTTATCTCTTTTTGTTATCTAAAACCAAGTTTCTATGAATTATTCATCATCTACAGTGCTGGCCTTAGGGGCATACCATTAAGAGAGGACCTCATTTTTTTGAGTATTAGGTGGTGTTTGATAAAGCTAAATGATTAATAACTAAATAATTAAAAGGTTTAAATAGTTAAGAACTGAATGAAAAAAAAAAAAAAAGTTATTTGATAATATGTTTATTTAAAACATTTGAATAATGTCCAGATTACCAATATTTTAAAAAACTATTTAATATCCATATTAATGCATTGTTATATTCATATTAAATTATCTTCTACCTATAATTTGAGGATAATTTTGATGTGAATGAGGAAGGAGCTTGAGGAATGATATTCCCGTGAATGAGGAAAAATAATATAGTGATAATTTTATTAATTGTGTATTCAAACCACATCTTAATCTATTCAGACATATAAAAAAATGTCTAATTCGGTCAGATCTATTAAGAGGTTACCAATTTTTCTATCAAACAAAACTCTCCTCTTATTTAGTCATATCTTTGTTGATTCATAGGCATTCAGATGCAAACAAACACACCCTTAATTAGATTATATATGTGTTTTACTTATTTTTATGGGCTTATATATGTTATTATTTAAGAAAAATATGAATTTTTAGGAAATTTATTATATGAAATAAAAATTTTAGAAGGCTTATGAGCAATTTAAATTTTTATTCATATTATCTATTTTTTTTTTCTCTTTTGAAAACATTGTTGTCTTAAACTTGAAATTTTTCTGAAACAATACATATTTGATCTTGATGGTTTGGACTTATTTTATGAATTAAAGGTTTTGAAAGAAGTTTCCAAGATTAAAAAAAAATAATAATAATAACACCACTAAATGTTCTTAATTTTATACAAAAATCAAACTCATTTTCAAAGTTTGAATTGCATGTGAAATATTGTTAACTATACCTATTATATTTTATTTCAGGATTTCAACTGAGAGAAGTTTTGGAAAATTGAAGCTAATAAAATCATTTTTTAAGGTGAACTATGTAATAAGAAAGATTAAATGGATTGATCATTGTTTCTATTTTGATTTCTCAACTTGCATACAAAATTTTAATAAATTATGGATTGCAAGCATGTCAGTAAAATAATGGATTGAAGAAATATCTCAAATATTAATTACCTTAAATCTCATTTCTCCCCTAAAAGAATTATTATTTTTCTTTTTTTAGACAAATAACAAAAAGTTTTGCATTTATCTAAAAGTTTATTTTTCTTAGAATTAAATTAAGGCTAATTCTGTAACACAGTAAGTACAACATAACACCTGTCTCTGCTCTACTATTAGATCATCAACTTTAAATCCTAATCGTTAGAATATGAATGGCTAATTATTTTTCAGATAACTAAAGTTATCTTTATAACTTATTACTTCCTCCCAAAATATTGATAATGATTATCATTCATTATAACATCATGTTGTTATAATACTCAGTTTCATTTTTTTTATCTGTTATTTTAAAAATTAATTTATTTATATTTTTAATTATCATTTTAAATTTTTAAAATAATATTTATCAATATTTTTTTATTTTATCCTTATAACATTTAATTAGAATATAATAACTTAATTTAAGTTTAAATTAAATAAATTATTTTAAATCTAATTAATAAATATTTAATATGTGTTCAAAATCTTAAATGACAGATAAAAAAATAAGAAGAGAGTAAAATAAAGACAAGACGACATAATGATCATATCGTAATCAAAGTCTATTTAAAGAGAGGAGATTGTCTAATGTTTTCACGTAACACATAATTTACTCTCCTTAACAATAGAAAAATAGCTTCTAAGTTTCAATTAACATGACAATATTTTTGTTCTTTCTATTTATAGCAAGTCTTGGAACCTGCCAAGGGAATATTCCGGAGGCTGCCGGCAAGCCGGAAGGCAGAGTTAATTGCCTGAGTCGGCGACTAGCCAATGAAGCTAATAATATAATTGGATGGGATACAGTTCCAAGAGGCGGCAACCAATATAGAGAAGATTCTAAATTTGTGATCAATGAGGCTCTTCGCTACGTTGAAAACATCCCTCTGCCTAAAGATGGCAGGAACCTTTAGGTCTTTGATATTGATGAGACTGTTCTTTCTAATGTGCCCTACTTTACTAAGAATGGATTTGGGTATGTATATATATAATTTATTCATAACAAATCAGTAATTATTATTTTTTAAATTAAGTTTCGATTGGAGTTTAAATTTCAATTCAGATAATAATCTGAAAATGATATTATTGAAAATTTCAGGTCAGGGCCATTGAATTCCCCATTGTTCACCAGTTGGGTTTTCACAGAAGCAGCACCGGTATTGCCAGAGAGTATGAGGCTGAACAAGAAAGTTTTGTCTCTTGGTATTAAGGTTGTTTTCTTGTCTGGAAGAAAAGGGAACTTGAGAGCTCCAACAACAGCTAATCTAAAGAAACAAGTATACTACACTTGGGAGAAGCTTGTATTGAAGTAAGTCATTAATCAATATCATTAGCTTAATTAAGAGCATATTCCTAACTATTTACATGTCTGTGATTTACATTTATAAAGTTTAGACACACATTATTAATGTTGATACGTAAAAATATAAATCAATATTTGGTTTCAGGAGTGATGACTTTGCAAACAAGACAGCACAAGAATACAAATCGACAATTAGGGTAAGTCTTGAGAAGCAAGGATACAGAATTATTGGTAATATTGGCGATCAATGGAGTGATCTATTAGGGCCTAGTGCAGGAAGAAGATTGTTCAAGCTACCTAATCCAATGTACTACATAGCCTAGCTACATATGTACTATGAGCTTAATAATAAAATAAATAAATGCTGTCAAGAGTGATAATGCTGTAGGAACTCCATTGTAAGGCATTCGTACTCTTGGCCATGGTTTAGGTCTAAACTTTTAAAAAAAAAATTTATAAAGGTTCAGCTTCTTAAACTACTCGAATAGATCTAATCGTGAGTTTCTAAGGTCGTCAAAGATGAATGAAAGAGCAATTAATTCACCTAGTTAGGTGTACTCATTAGTCCTTCTTAATAATATATATATATATATATACTAAAAATTGCACAAATATAATATATACGTCAAAAATAAGCTAAAAAATTAATTTTAAATGTGTTTAGAATTAAAAAATTTTATATAAGTATAAAAAATTTTAAAAAATTAATTATGAGTAAACCGATAAATTAATAAAATATTTTTTTCTACGATGATCCAAAATCTTTCGACTATTCTTTTCTTCTATATATTGCAAAATACATCAAATATACATCAAAATCAAAATAGAGAAAAATTAATCTTAATGATTACAACTTAAATCATATGAATAGGATTCAAATATGAAAATTTTAAAATTTCAAGATCTCAACTTGAATCATACTTGGATGAATTGGCAATGTTTTTGAAAGTTAAAGTCAAATGTATATTCACTAGTTAATAGCTATACTCACCAGTCTCTTTAGAAACCCAGAGTTGGACAAAAGAGTACATAGGTTTCCCCAAATGCAGATTTTTCCAAAGCGTCATTTTAATTTTTGACTTTGAGCGGCTACAATTGTATCTCGATTTAGATAAATGGTACTTGAAAATTATTAAATTTTGACAATTTTATGATTATTAACAAATTACCATCAGTAAATATCTAAATTTTTATTTTTTTTAATACGAGATTTTTATGAAATTTTTGATAAAAAATAATTTTACTTAAAAAGTTGAATAATATTTTAAAAAAAAATAATTTTAGATTTATTGATTATTTTTTAAGAAAAAATTATGATTTAAAT
The DNA here is from genome assembly GCA_948193065.1 of Aleurites moluccanus. Classification (NCBI taxonomy): domain Eukaryota; kingdom Viridiplantae; phylum Streptophyta; class Magnoliopsida; order Malpighiales; family Euphorbiaceae; genus Aleurites; species Aleurites moluccanus. The sequence continues at coordinate 31,373 of CANXYC011085771.1, read as the reverse complement.
TTATAAAAATTAAATAAAATTTAAATTATAAGAATATTTTCAATTAAAATAATTAAAAAAAATTAGTTAAAATAATATTTTGATAAGAAAATTAAAATAATATTTTAAAATAAAAAAATAATTAAAATAATAATAAAATAAAATTATAAATGATTTCAAAATTTATTGAATTTTTATATTTTTTTAATATAAAATTAAAATTCAACTAATATAAATTCAACGTGATATATTGATTGAAATAATTAAATTGACATCATATTATCTGGTTAAATTTTGACATGAATTTAATTAATAATTAATTAAAAAAAATTTAATAATTAAATTAAAAAATATCAAAATTTAATAATTTTTTGACATCATTTTCCTTCGATTTCGATTTTCCCCTTATGGATTTCAAATATTGTCAATAACTAAAAGACAAAAAGATATCTATAAGTTTCGATTTTCCTTCTCTTATCATAGAAAAATAAAAAAGGACAAAAGGCATATATATATTTAATTTAAGAGTAAAGTTTAATAACTCATTTTTTATTTTATTTTGGATAAAATAACTGATCATGATGATATAGAGAGTTGAATAGTTAAAATTGATAGTTTTAACTTGAAAACCTTAAATCAGGAAGATTGGAAATTTATACATATGATGGTGAAATCTGTGTTTTCAATGTATAATTTAAAATGAAAATAATAATTATCAGGTAACTAATTATTAAATTCCTCTGCAAATTTCATAGGAATAATACTTAAATGCCCATTATTTTAAAAGAACAAATGATTGAAAAGAATCTTAAACCTTATAATTTTTATATTTTAGCCAAAATGTTTAATTTTATTAATTGTGTAGTGAAAAATTGATCTCATTTGAAATTTGTATAAACAAACCAAATTCAATCACTATGATATTTGATTCAACTTGAATCAATTATAATTCAATATTTCTATGCTAAACCATTGAAATAAACAATTATTAGCTCGACAACAATATAACATGACTATGAAAAATAATTTTATGGGACAGAAGACACAGAAGAATCCATTGATTAAAATTTGATATTTCATCTGCTCAATGGGCCTGTTTTGGCTGTTATGAGGTTCACAATTGCAAGCCCACAATCAAATATTGTCTCGGAATTCAGAAATGAGAATCCTTATCTCAATTCCTTTCCCCTCCTTTCAATTATCATAGTTTATCTGTAATTTAAAACCTAGACGAAACCCTCTTCAAAGTCACTTATAAGAAGAAGAGAATACAGTGAAGTGAAGGGGGAAAAAATCTACAGGTAAAGCTATTCATTTTAGATCATGGGTTGTGGTTGGTTTTCGTGAAACTGGAAAGAAACTAAGAGATTCTTCAGCTTTTTTCTCAGTTTCATTTCAAAGTTTTCTTCTTTTTAAAGAACCACTGTTAAAGGTCTTTTCCCCACTTTTTAATTTCTGATTGTGCGCGTTGTCATTGTGTTTTTTAGATGTCATTTAGAGGGAGAGGACGAGGTTGAGGACGATTTGGAGGAGAAGGAGGTGGGTTTGGCTATGCTTGGTAAGAACCTTTTGTGGAGTTCCCTGTAAGTTAATTCTTCTGTTATTTTATTGTTTTAAAGAAAATAGAAGGTTTTTTTTTTTTTTATTTCATATTGTCTTTCAGTGAAGGTCACTGCTTGATTACTGAAATGTGTACCTGGCAATTGAACTGCAAGCTAATTTTGGATTTTATTTATCCATTTTGGGTTTATTTGGAATATTTTGAGTTTTGAATTATGAATATAAACTAATTCATTTATGGTGTTAAATTGGATTTGGAGTTATTAGAGAAACTAGAATGGATATAGTGAGATTCACTTTGCGCTTAGGTCCATCAATGTTTTCTTTCAAGTGCATCAGAGGGAAATTCATTTAGAAGTTGAGTTTTCTTTTGGTGGTTGTTTTGTTGCTGTTGAATGGGAATAAAATTTGGGATACCCTTCTTGAATAAAGTACATCCTTTACATTCCATTTTTCTTTTACGTTATCTTCGTTATGCATATAATTTTTATTCTTATGTTTCTATGGTTGCCATATAGATTTTTATTCTTGAACGCGGTTGTTTTTTCTTAATTGGATTGACAGGTTTTATGTGCTGAGTATAATGCTGTGATATCAAATTACTGGCTATGCTATTCTCATTGTTATCAATGTCAAAATTTCTACGTGAAAATTGCAGGAAATTCAATTACCTAATTAGAAAGCTGTGAAGGAGGAAAGGCCTTTTGTTGTTGGGAATTCGAAGTTGCAAAATTTTTGGAAATCCTCAGCTTATTACCTTGAAGATTTTGTTTCAAAGATTGAGTATAGGGAAAACTTATGAGTTTATTTGTTTATGTTTATTTCCCAAATAAATATGTTAACCATAGAATGGAGATAAAGTTTCATACTTCATTGAGAGATATGAATTTTAATAAGTTGAAATTCATGCTACGAGTTATATGAATATGGAAATTTTCAGAATGTTGGTCATCATATCTCAACCTGGTGATCCTCATGGTGGTAAAATTACGAGGGCCTTTTTTTATATGGTTCTTATGTAAATTTCATCTCTTTTTCTTTGATAGAAAATACCGCAATGCAGTAGCATGTTGATTCATGCGTAGCCAATGTAAAAGTGGTGCTCTGCTAAGGATTCTTTCACTCTAGTTTAGTATGTTGAAGGACGGCTTCAGAATGGTGTTAAAATTGAGAATGTCGAAGTTGTGCTAAAGTAATAATCAATATCAATAAGAAAAGAAAAAACTTTTATGAGAGAATAGGCAATTCATTAAATCTTTATAGTACTTTAATTGCAATACTAGCTACAAATTTAAACAAAAATATGAATAAGATACACAAGCTACACACACACACACACACACACACATGAAAATCCTTTCCAGCCTAAAGAATTCTGCATCAGGATTCTAGGATGTGAATTGCTTGGATACGAGCAATAAAAGCTGAAGTTTTATCATTGATGCGAGGGTCAGCAATCCATGGACCTTCGTAATCATCTTCTTGCGATCTCCTACCATGACTCGAACCATTGTCATTTCTTAGGGGTTTCCGAGGCTTGAATAACTTGAAAACAGGGAAAGAACTAATTGATGACTTATTTTGTTTGTTTTTGCCACCCATGATTGATTGAATTCTTGATTTTTCCCTAGTTTTGGTGTTTACAGAACCCTAACTGAGAAGGAACGTCAAGTGCTCTGTGTTGTGTTCCAAATGGTGAGCAAGCACCATTGTATTTATAGCAGGTGCTTTTGCCTTTGGTTTGGGTAGAGAATCAGGAAAGTCCAAGGAACTAGGATTTTTATTTGTTACAGTGAAGATGATGAAATAACTAGACATCATTAAGGAATGACACTATGTTGGTATAAACTCTTTAGGGCAAAGCATATGCTATTTTCCCAAGAAAGCTTTGTTTATATGCTTTTTTTTTTTTTTTTTTTTTAACTTTGTAGCCCTTCCTTGCCCTTTCTCCTCTTCCAAGGAAATATTCATTTTACACCTTCTGTCTGTTTAGTTTTTTCCTCTTTATCTTTCGAATTCCATCCAAGGATGATCCACACGTTTTCTTTTTTATTTTCTAATTATTTCCTTTGTTTGCTTCACTACTGCATCTTCCTTGTTCAAGAAAATTTTACTGTATCAACAATGATAATATTGAACTTTCTTGATGAAAAAAGATGAATAATTAAGTAAAGTTAGTGTAAATTTAAAAGCCTTAAATTTTGCGAGGATAAGAAGCTCGAAGCATAATCATAATCATTCCTTTTCTGTCATCTTTTTCGAGCATGGAAATGAGATTATTACTATCAAGATTCGAGTCCTAAATCTTATTTTTAGATATCTTTAATTATTAGATTAACGATTAAGTTAATGTATCGATTAATAGAGAGACCTAATCAAATTTTGTTATGCACATAAAAGATGTTTTGACTAATTATTAAGTGATTAAAGTGAAGATTATGCTACTATTTTAGAACATACTTTCATTGCAAAGTTGTGTAGATTTCCATTGCAATGAAGGGGGTAAATTGAACTCATAATGACAAGACAAAATCCCATTATAGTGCCACGTTATTACACAAGTGAAAAGAATGGAATAAAAAAACTTGGAAGATTTGACATCCAACCTAATCATTCCACCTCGTAATTATTTCAAAGAATTTCTTTTACTCTTGCATGGTTAATGCATTAATTGGCTAAACAAATCTCCAATAAATTTTATAAAAGGGCAATTCTTTTATAAAATGGAGATTTGATAAATAAATTATTCAACTTATTTTATTTTATAAAATTAATTTTATTTTATAAAATTATTGATATGAATCATCGTCTTTAATAGTAATAAAAAGAAAATTTTCTTATTATTAGATAGCTTATTTTATTTTATTTTATTTTATTTTATTTATAAATTCTATTATATATTTTTCATTAAATAATAATATAATAACATATAACCTCACGGATTATATGAATAAAAAAAATATAAGAACAAAAATATACGATGGTATAGATCCAACAAAATTTTTTTTTTTAATTTATAAAAATAATTTTATCTGTTACATTTAAATTTAATTTTTTATAAAAAAAAAAATATTTTGGACCTAAACTTAATTTTTTATAAAAAAAATTTCTTCCAAAAATAATTTAATAGCTTCGTACATGAGAAAACGTGTGTTTATGTAATATTTATTTATATAAAAACTTGTCTTTGAAAAGGTTTATTCTTTACATATATATATTAAAAAAAAAGGTTATTCTTTAGATAAGAGAATGCCACGTGGAAATTGATGACCCGGCCAAAGAAGGATTGAAGGGTTGATGTGTCAAAAAAAAACACATTAATCCTTACTATATAAATTTTTTAGAGTTTAAAAAAAATTTATAAAATTTTTCAAAAATTATAATATTATAGTATTTTTTATAATGAATTCAATGATATAATTTTTATACAAAACAAAAATTAAATAAATCTAAAAATATATGTTAGAAGTATATAACGATTTAAATTTAATATATTTATATTATATTTTTTTAAATTCATTTAATTTTTATTTTATATAAAAATTATATCATTAAATTCGTTATAAAAAAATACTATAATATTATAATTTTTAATAAATTTTACAAAAAAAAATTTAAATTTTAAAAAATCCACACGATGTGTTTTTTGCATATCAATTCTCTCAATCCGCAAAAAAAAAGTCCACTAAATGTTCACACTTCCGGTGTGAGTGATCATACAGAAAAATTACACCGTTAAACGCAAAGAGAACGTGAACGGCACTCATTCAATCATGTTAAAAATATACGGCTAAGATCAGATCACAAATCAGAAACCACCACCAGCAATGATAGCTCAAAGGGACCCACTTGACACGTATATACAATCTGCGCTTTAAAAATCACTATATATACCCCTCTTCTTTGAATCAGAAGATTTCAAAGCAGCGAACGTACGAGAGAAAGTGAAAGCTCAAAATAAGAGAGGAAAAAAAAAAGTAAACAGAATCAACAGTTAAGATTTGTCGATCGAAAATGTCGTGGCAAACATACGTTGATGAGCATCTCATGTGCGAGATCGACGGCAACCATCTCTCCGCCGCTGCTATCATCGGCCATGATGGCAGTGTGTGGGCCCAGAGCTCTAACTTCCCTCAGGTCTCTTCTCAATCTCTATTTTGTCTTGATCCGTTTGTTTGAATTATTAGTTTTTTTGCTTGTTAATTGTATTGATTTGTCTATGATATGATTGGATCTGTTTTTTTTTTTTTTTTTTTTTACTGTATAAAATCACAATTATCAGATTTAAGGTTTGCAAATTTTCAATTTTATTTAAGAATGTGAATTTGTGATTTATAATTCAACATTTTAGATTTGGGAATTATTTCAATTCTATTAAAAACAATGTGGTTTGATTTTTAATTTTTGTGATCTCAATGATTTGCAGTTTAAGCCAGAAGAGATTGTTGCCATCATGAAAGATTTTGATGAACCTGGATCTCTTGCTCCAGTTGGGTTGCACCTTGGTGGCACAAAGTACATGGTCATCCAGGGAGAACCTGGAGCTGTCATTCGTGGAAAGAAGGTGTTTAATTATTTGTATATAAATTGGGTTCCTCATATTATTCTTATAATTGATCTTGATCTATATTTAATCAAGTAGCCGTTCCCTAAAATTTTAGCCTTTTATAATATATATCCTTCAACTTCGTTTTTTTATCTGGTAATGGAAATTTCTTTTTAAGGAAAGGAAATATTATGGTTTGAACCTTAACTCCTGAATTACTATACAGACACTCGTATCGTAAAGATACGCAATTTAGTGCATAATATGGTATCAGTGTCTCATATACTTCATCAAGATGCCTAAAATTACCCATTACTGTTGTGAAGCCAGAATATTTATGATTTTTCATGTTCATAATTATTTGTTGTAAATTTTAAAAATTGCTAGCTAGCTGTATACACGCACCTTTACTATGATTAATGGGCCACCTTATTATAGGTGTTTATATTTTGACGTTTAATTTCTTAGTTGAGGATTTCCTGTAAAGTCTGTCATTGATGCTGTCAAGCACTTTGTCTCCTAATAACCATAACATTTTGTTATGGACCTTAAGATTCCACTTGTTTTTGAACAAATAATTATAAAGCTTCAAGTATTTCATTCTTTCCACCAACTTTAAGGGTCCTTAATTACTTTAGTCGTGGTTTATCGGTCCCTTTCTTTAGGCGCCTCCTGTGGACACAGGAGAACTGAAACACATGGATGATAGGTTGCTTTTGCTTTTATAAAGTTTTTTGTTCACAAGTCCTCAGTTATTAGGTGTCCCCAATATATTAGGAGATCCATCATTGTCCAGTGCTAGAATGCACAAGGCCTAATACTGCCCTGATATTCCTTTTCATTTGCCTTTTGATGATCTACTTTACTTACTATGACTGTCCAATATGCCAATGAAGTTGAATATATTGTTCTTTTTATCCGGTACAAATTTTTATTTTTAGATATATGCAATTAAAATTTCAATTGATTACCTTTTAAAAGTTGATCTAATTAACTGTTATACATTGAAAATTTTGATATATTTTCTTTCATATATGTTTAAACATTCGCGTTGCAGGGTTCCAGTGGCATTACTGTGAAGAAAACCAGCCAGGCTCTTATTATGGGTATTTATGACGAGCCAATGACTCCTGGACAGTGCAACATGGTCGTAGAGAGGCTTGGTGATTACCTCCTTGATCAGGGCCTGTAGGCCTCTTATCTTAGCATCATGGTTATCAAATGCTGATTTCTGGTTTGGGCTTGCAGCTAGCCATGAACTAGCATTAATGATTTTGTTGGAAAAATAACGTCGCGAGGACAGACATTGATTTTTCCCCCTTTTGTTGTTGATTGTAGATTTTATTGCCTTTTCTTTTTGACTCCGCCCCATGCTTTCTTAATTTATATGTATTCATGATCCCTTTGTTATGCTCGAATTTAAGTATGCATATCTGGAAGTTTGAGTACTTTGGGTTTTTTAATACATTATAATACTATCTTTTGATTTTCTATATCCATGGCTATTCCATAATCGGAGTCGATTTTCTGACATAATCAAACAGATTAAGGCTTTTCTGGCAGTTTTTGTCTGCGTCATTTCCGTCCAGTAATTTTCCTTACGTGATTATTTATATAGTTTTGTGTTGATGCAACATACTATGAAAGTAAAATATTTTTTAATGGCTTAGTGCTTTAACTTTCCTGTTAATTAAATAGAATATTACTGATCTTTTGATAAATGCATAAACTGATTTGGTAAATAATGAAATGCCTCCTATTTCTATGTTTTATATGGTTTGATTGATGTGGTTGCTCTTTTGATTTAGATTTTCTTTCTTTTTTCTCAAACGGATATCATAGATTTAATTTAGAAAACTTCACCTAAGATTCTCCCTGCTGATTGATTTTGAAATTTTCAATTCATTAGCATGCGATGGAGTACTGAACTTTTTTCCCAATAAAATAATAAGGCACCTAATTGTTGCGTTGGCAATTATGTTCTTCTTAAAATGGACTCGTAAAGGATATGTTCTATTTGGTAAGAAAGGATTCAATAGAGTTCTAAACTTCTAATGTCTTCTATACTAATAACGTATTTTTATTATCGTTGTTGGTCTGAATAGTTAGGAATTTTATCTTTTAAGTAGAATTTTGAATTTCAATTTTGTTAATTGAAAAATTAGATGTTGGGGAATTTCGAAATTAAATAGTTTTAAAAAAATTCATTTTATTTTAAAATTAAGTGAAAATAACACTTTGTTAGGTGCACTGTAAAGTGAAAATAAAGAAAAATTAAATTAAAGAAAATTAAAGAAAATTAAATAAAAAAAAATTATTTTAATTTTTCTTATATTGTTTGGGTCTATTAATTATATAAGAAAAAAATGAAAAAAAAAATTATATTTTTAAATAATAAAAAATAAATATATAGTATTTTTATAATTTTTATTTTTCACATCTTTTAAATTTTTAATTTCCCTCAATTTATCTCTAAATGAAGAGAAAAATTTTTTTTTTCTTCCTAAAAATTAATTTAGTAAAAGTTGAAAAGCATATTGCATAATAACAATAAAATATAGTGGCATTTAAGTAATTAGAGTAGAGCCTGCAAAGCAAACAAAAACCCTAGTCCACTAATCCCCTCTCTATATAAACGCTAACAAATTGCTGTGCCGTCTACATCTTTCTTTTCTTTGTTTCTGTTTATGTACTGCAAGAATTTTTCTTTTTCTTAGTTATAGATTATTTTTGTTCTTAGCTTAGGGTTTGGATTTTGTTATAGAATGATGAATTGAAAGAGCAGGGATTGTGTGTATCGGCGTTGTGCTACAAAAAAATGCACTCTGATTCCGAAAGAGTTCTCTGCAATATTAAATATCTGGGGAAGATGGGCAGTTGTGTTTCAGTTTCCACCGTTGAAAATTTTCAACAATCATCTTCCCCATATTGAATTTTTTTTCTTTATTTAACTTTTCAAGAAGGAAATTATGCAACTGATGATTTACACAAGTTAAGTATTTAATTAGTAATTAATTAATTAATAGTATAAGAATACTGGTTTTCTATAATGCTTTGAGATTTGACTATTGAGGACTGCCAAATTGCCAATAGTGCTTCAATTTAATTGGAAACAAATTAACTTTGCTTGAGAGGATGTTGAGTTTTACTAAATGGAGTTGAGTTTTAATTTACCAAATTCATGACTTGAATTTCTTTCTAGTTTTTTAAAGATTGAAACTTCACCTAAACAAGAAATCAACTAATAATTTTAAAATAAAATTATGGTCATGTTCGGGTATCTTACATAAATTTGAATTTAGTTCAAATTTATTTGAATTAATTAAATTTAAATTTAATTCAATTATCAGTAAAATCTAACTTTTTAAAAATTTAATATTTTAAATATTTTTTACTTATTTATTTTAAATCAATTACTTTTATTTTTAACTTAAAATCTTATTTTTTTTAAATTTAAAATTTCTTACTCTCTTAATAAAAAATTTATAAATTTAAAATATAAAACTTAAAATTAAAATTTTAAATTTAAATTCATGCATTTAAATATAATTTTAACCTTAGAGAATTTGAATTGAAAAAATAAAATATGATTTTCTTAGGTCATCTCCAACCGAGGGATAAAATGACCGCAATTTTTCTTCTCCAACCAAGCGTCATTTTACTGTTTATTAATTATATTTTATTTTTTATTTAATTTATATATATAAAAATTTTATAATTAAAATCAAAATTTTATAAATAAGTTCATATTTTTTTTAATTTTGTTTAATTAGTTTTTAATTTATATAAACAATTAATTTTAAAATTTTAATTTATAAAAAATTCTCATTATATTTAAATTGTAATATATATATATATATTAATTTTTACATAAATATTTAAATTAAATATAAACAATAAAATTAATATTATCTAAATTTTTGTAAAAAAATCATATTTTAAGAAAACTAATTAATTTGGATATATAATATAAGAATTTGAAATAATACAAATTAATTTATCCTAATTATTATATTATATATTTAATTTAATTATAAATCTCGATTGATTATCATTAAATTTTGAATTAATTGAATTTAGTCTCGATTAATTTAATTAGGTTTCGAATTGTCAAAATTAAGTTTCGAATTGTCAAAATTATGTCTCGATTGTTTTATATATTAAATTTTTTTTAATAAATATGAAAAATATATTTATTTATGGGCAATTAGTAAAATATTATAAAATATTAAGAAATTATAATAAATTGTATAAAATAGATAAAAAATAATATTTTTTTTTTTTTAAAAATGATGTTAAAAATGAAATTATGATTAGAGATGAAATTATTATTTGATGTGATATAAATTGTAAAATTATGTAAAGTTGATCGTATTTTGGTGTTTATGATTAGAGAATTTGATTGTAAGAAACTAATTAATATGACTACAATTAACAGAAATCAATCACACCAATTGTAAAAATTGTTATATTAAATATGTATATTAATGTTAAGAAAGTTAGCCTTAAATTTTTTAATTGTTTGGATAAGCATAAATACAAACAAGAGTTTAAATAATCTTTTTTTTTATCAAATGAATAAATAATTTTAATTTTTAATTCTGGATGAATCATAAACTCATAATATATCAATAAATAGTAATTTTCATGCCCCACTTTCATCTCAGCTTGTTCGGATAATCTCATTTTTATTTTCAAAATTATTATTTTTGATTTATTTTATTATTTTTAAATTTATTTCATTTAAATTTTTTTTCCAATATTAAGGTTTGAGATTATATTTAAGTCTTTTATTTATTATTTTAGGAGGCACTTTTCAATTAACAAAAATTTAAAAACTTAAAATTTATGTATTTTATATGTTGCGTCATATTTAAATTAAAAAAATTAAGATACGAAGTTTTTTTTTTCCTTTTGAATTGATGAAATAGCTTATTGACAATTGATGCATTGGTCTAATGACATGTAGGTGTCAAAACTTTTATCTATAAATGCTTCATTTTGAAATATGAAAAATGAAGAATAATAAGAGCATTAAAATTTGGCAGAATTTAACCATAAAGTTTTAATTAAATGATATTCGGAGTCGAATTTATAATTGAGACTTGAAAATTTAAAATAAGTATTGAATAAAATAAATATAATTTAAGTGTCAAATAAAATAAATGATTTAATTTTTAAATTATAAAAATATTTAAAAATTTAATCACTTATTATATTAAATACAAATTTTAAATTAAAAAATTTAACTTATATAGCTTAATTGAAATTTTTAAAACAAATAGTATTAAAAAAAATCAAACAATTAAAATACTGAAAATTTTAATTTTAAATATTAAATAACATTATTAAACATCATCTCTGTAAAAGTCAAATTTAAGAAAAATAAAAAGATGTGGTAGAATTTGCGAAGCAAACACAACCAATTGGTCCATGTGTGCCGATGCCATACCCATTTCTTGCACAAGATTCTCCATATTTTATGTGTGTTATGTAAGGAGCAAGTGAAGATACACATTGTATTGTACCAAAACATGACACTTTGGTGTTAGAGATTAGTTCTCACTCCAACAAACATTGTACAAAGTCTAAACTATTTAAACTCGTCAAAACTGATTATAAAACAAAGGGTTTCTTTTTCTTTTGAATTGATGAAATAGACAGTTGATAATTTATGCATTTATCTAATGGCATGTAGGTGTCAACTCAAAACTTTTCTCATTTTAAAATGAGAAAATGAAAAATAATGAGAGCAAGTAAGGGGAAAAAATTTATTCAATAATACTAAAATTATTTTTAAAATTGAAAACTCGAATATTCAAATCGTTATTTAAAATAAGAGTCTCTTGTGCAAATTTTTAGGTATAATAAGAGATGAATTTTATAAAAAAAATTGGGAGAATTTGCCAAGGAAACACAATCAATTGGTCCATGTATGCCCAAGCCATACACATTTCTTGCACAAGATTGTCTACGTAGGTTGATACATGTGTGTAATGTAAGGAGCAAGTGAAGACATACTGTATGGGATCAAAACATGACACTTTGGTGCTATTGATTGGCTCTCACTCCATCAAACGTTACACCAAGTCTTGTATTTAAACTCATCAAAATTGATTGATAGGTTGATGGAAATTTGAGGGCCTAACATCTAAGCATAGATAAGATTAGATCCTAAAGAAAATGGTGTGGTGGAGGTTAACTTGCCCATCAAATTTTCTCTAATTTTGGTCATACCACTTTTTGGTTTTTTTGGTAGGTGACGTACACTCGTGTTGATTGCCTTATCCTTGCACACCTTCCCCCCACCTTCCTCCTTTGCTGCCCTCTTTGTCACCATATATAAATTTAGATGGAGGTATTGAATTAAAAGAATTAATAATTTTATTTTATTAAGAGAATTAATAAAAATCTTAAACTTTAATATTAAATATTTTATTAATTATTAAATATTTGTTTTTAATTATACAACTTATATATATTTTCAAATAAATAATTTTAAAAAATAAATTTATTATTTACAATAATTATTTAATTTGATTTGATTATTTCTCTTGTCAATATATAAAAAAATAAAAATTATTTAAAATCTTTCAAAATTTTGAGAAGAAGTGAAGAAAAATTTTGAAAAAATTGTTAGTATTAACATATAAAAAGTCATTCAAATTTCTTAAAAAATTATTTTTTAAAAAATAAATAACTTTTTGGATACCAATAAACTTTTAAAGATTTTATTAATTTTTTTATTGAATACTCCTTAATTTTTATAGATTTTTTTGAAGTATTTAAAAATTTTAATTGAATATTATTTTATTTTTATAGAGTTTTTAAAAGTCTGAATTGAATATACCATAACTTTTTAAATCTTTAAAACTCTAAATTGAATACACCACTTTAATTTTTAAATTAATCACTATTTTACATAATGTAAATTTTAATATAAAAGTTTTTATTGAATACTCTTTAATTTTCACATACTTTTTAAAAGTATTTAAAAATTTTAATTGAATACCACCTTACTTTTATAGACTTTTTAAACATCTGAATTAAATATACCCTAACTTTTTAAATTCATAAAAATTTTTCAAAATTCTAAATTGAATACACCGCGTTAATTTTTAAATTAATCACTATTTTACATAATGTAAACTTTAATAAAATTATATATATATACACTTACATTCACTATCAAAGTTAGGATTATACAAAAATCAATTAAACCAATCAACCAAATTAATCTAACTCAATCCAAATCAAAAATCGTGATTTTATTATTGATATGGTTTAAATTGATTAAAAAAAAAAAGTAAAATCGAATTTTTTAACTTAGTTAAGGTTTAAATATATAAAAAATGATTCAACTAAAGTATTCTAAAATTATATATTTTAATTTATATATACCTCAATTTTAATTTTATAGACATTATTTATTTATTTATTTTGTTTATATTAAATTTTAAGACTTTTTTTATTCTTTTAAATTGATTTTTATTATATAATATACAATCTTCATCTATTTAAAATATAATTATTTTTATTTTGGTTTTTATAAATATATTTAAAATATAATTTTATGTTATAAAAATATTTTAATTTATGTAGTACTTATTTTTTAATATAGTTATCTTATAGTCTAAATTGATCAAATTAATTATCCAAACCGAAATTTAAGAATATTGGTTTGGATAATTTTTAATTTTAATTTTTTTTAATATGATTTAAATTATTTATAAATCGATTAATTTGATTAAAATTATTCAACCTAAACTAATAAAACCGAATCATAAATACTCATATCAAATAATAAATTAAAATTCTCACTTTTTATTATTTTAATTTATTTTTAAATTTATTTATTTAATACTATCCGAATTATTATTTCTTAATTAGTATCATAAAACACTCATTAAAATAAACCTTATTTTTTAACAAGAAGCAACTAGATTGTAAATTTTTCTTTTTGAGATAATATCACAATCTCTAGCTTTAAAATAATTTTTTTTATTATTAAATTAAGGTATCAATGAATCGTAGGAATTTACATAAAGTCACTAGTGAGTCACATGGTCTTGGATCTCAAAATATTTAAATTCAACTGAATTTTATTTCAATTGAATTTAACTCTAATAATTCAAGTATAGATTATTATGCTTTTGAAAAAGCAACAACTCCTTTTTTTAAGATTTTAAAGGGAGAATTTTTTTTTTTTTTTTTTTTTTTTTTTAAGTTATCGTCGATCTTTTTTAAGTCTACGGTAAATCAATCTTTTTATTATTTTTTTAATTTTAATATCAAAGAATATTTAGATTTATTTTATTTTTAAACAATTCTAATTTTCTTTTGTTTTTATTCTCATTTTGGGAGCTAAAATAAAAATAGTGATAATATTCTTATAGGTATTATTACTTATGAAAAATGCATGATTTTTTTTTTTTTTAAGCACATCTTTCATTTACACAGGGGATTGAGTTTAAGAAACTCAAGAAATTCATGTAAATTTAAAAATTTGGCTAAATTTAAACACCACAAGTGCATGATGTTTCCTGTTAGGGAACTTGATAATTTTTATGTTTCACGTTTCTTCTTTTTGTAAAATTGAGATTGACTTGTGCATGCTTCCTCTTGCTGACAAACATCACTGGGTTTTGCCTATTTCGGCTACTTTACTTTTTTTTCTATTATATATATATAAAAAAAAATATTCTCCACGAAACTTTATAACTAATATTAATTAGACGTATTGGAATAAAAATTAACTTACAATACTATATAATAATAAATTATGATTTTGTTCACGACATTAAAAATTATTATTTCAGATAAAATATAATTATAAAATAATTATGTTAAAAAAATATAATTAAATTAATATAAAAATGAGTTAGATGAGAAAAAAAAAATATTGTTAAAATTATATTTCATTATAATCACTATTATTTTAAGTGATAAGTTAAAATTTATATTTTTTATTTATTTATTTTATTTTTAAATTTATTTATTTTATATTATTTAAATTTTCAATTTCTAACTAGTTTTTTAAATATACTAATTAGAAAAATCGAATTAATAATAACAATAATAAATTGATATAATATTATAAGAAAATTTATTGGTTATTGTAATGGGTTAACCTTAATTTTACAATATAATCACCTTAATTTTAATATCGGAGTAGCATCAATATTAAATCTCTCTTTTAATATTCAAAATATATATATATATATAATATATCCATAGATCAATTTGTCTGTTACAGTAAGTAATTAACCTTAACCTTATAATATATATCTATAATTTAGTTTCTTAATTAGATTAATGATAATATGAAACTACTTTAAGAATAATATTAAATCTTTTTCTGACTCTAATAAAAAAAAAAATGTAATATATATCTAAAAGTTGTGATATGATAATTATACAATTAATTAATTATATGATAAATAACTTAAAATGTAGGATAGTATTTGTGATATTTATGGATTAAGCAACAATAAAAATTTTATAAATAATACTTGATAAATTAATAATTTTAATTATATAATAATTTTTTACAATATAATTTTTTATCTTATTAAAACTATTCTTTAATTTAGCAATTTATAATAATCCATTTCTTTCAAATCTAATATTTTTATCTCTTATTATCTTTTCCATTAATCACGCACTCTTTAACTATTATTTTTTACGACATAAATATTTAATCATTGAATTATTAATCTAATAGCTTTTTTTAGTTTTTGTATATATATTATTTACTTAATTATATGATTTTTTTTTTAAATAAATTTTTTTATGCATAACTATAAGAGATTTGAAAAATAATATATGTTGGAATTAACCCATATATCTAGAAGAAATTAATTAATTGTCAAGGTTGAAGAAATTGACTACAAGGACCTTTGAACCATATATTAAGTAAGTAATTACCAGAGGCTTTGGGTATTGGAAAATGACTCCATATGGATGGCTTCAAGTCTGTAAAGCTTATCCAGAAATTCAAACCATATAAGAAAGAAGATAATATCGAATCTAAAGATAAGGCCATTTTGAAAAATATGTCAAGATGAGTTGTGAAAATGACCTTAATACTATTAACTATTTTTATTACATTTATATACAACTCCAAGTGCATAGATTCTCCATGCATTTTCTGTCCAAATATCACTATTTTCATCAAAAATACCTCAATAATGACAACAATTATCTTTATTAATTTTATTATTTTAATCAATTATTTCAACCAATTAAAATTGTTTCATATATATATATATATATATATATATATATATATATATATATATATATGTTGGTTATTTGATATTCCTTATAGGTATAAAATACAACAAATTTAAGGATTGTGTCAGTTGTTGATTATCAGATGAATTTATTTTACTGTTTTAATTATATATTAATTAAAATTCTCTCAAATTCACATTCATAATTTTTTAACACTAATTAAAAATATTTACATATCACTAAAATTAATATTTTCTTTTCCAAAGTTCAATTTCTTGTTTTTTTTTTTTTATTTATAAATAATTTGTTTTTAATTGAATGGAAATACAACTTTAGCATGATAAGTAAAAAATTGGTTCAGGATATTATTGAGGGACTAAATCAAAGGAAAAAATATATTAGTTGACTGAATACAGTAGTGATACCAATTTTTTTAATATTATAATAATTTTAAAATTTGAATTATTTCTCAATATTAAAAAAAAAATATTTAATAAGAAAAAAAGAATCATGGAAACTGCATGTCCCTGGCTGTGATATACTCTTTATCCTTAAAAGTGACCAACCTAATCCAATTCCAAGTCTTTATACACATGTATAATATTTTTGCATATATAAGCTCTCCTTCAAGGTTGTCTCGAGCTCCATTGTGGGTTGGTTTTCTTTGTTGGGTCTATATTTATGCAGTTTTATCTTCTTCTTCTTCTTCTTCTTCTTCTTGAAACAAAACAATACAACTGCTAATCTCATCCATGGCTCAAGTTGTTGATCAAATGCTTCAAGCTCCAGAAAATAGACATGAAGATCAATGGATGATCATGCAAGATGATGATGATGATGATATCTATAACAACACATCTTCCATTGGTGATAACTCAAGTACTACTAATGGATCAACTTCTTCATCATCAGATTTGGTTGATGATGCATCTTCACCGACCTCAACTTTATTAACCTCATCTTCAAATTCTAATATTGATGGTCCTTTGTTTCAGTTATCTGATCTCATGTCTCATCTACCCATCAAGTAAGTATATATATATATATAACTTAAAATATTTATAAATTCTTTTATTAATTAGACTCTAACTGGAATTTGAACTCTGCAACCTCTGAGACTGGGATTCTTTTTGTATATGCAGGAGAGGATTATCCAAGTATTATCAAGGGAAGTCTCAATCTTTTACATCTTTATCAAGGGTAACAAGCATTGAAGACCTTCCAAAGAAGGAAAGTCCTTATAATAGAAGAAAAATGAAGACATCTAAGAGCTATGGAAATGGATTAGATGCCCATAAACCATATACACTTCCAAAGGCTATCATATCAAAGAAGGCCGCGAGAAGTTCTTTGTCATCGTTATCTTTTCCAAGTAGAAGAGGTAGCAACAGTTTTCTAAATAGAAGCAGGCCTCCTCCTGCTCCAACACCAAAGAAGTTCTAATGTAAATTAAATTGAGTTTTTATATTATCAAGTTTTGCTGCTCTTGATGTAGATCAAAATTATTTTATTGTACATGAAAACAAAATAAAGGAATTAATTCTCTCCTTTTTTCTTCAAAAAAATTGTCTGAAATTCTAATATCTGAACTTCTAAATATACATATCAAGAAGAAGATCATGGAATATTTACAATTTTTATAAAAGAGATCAGAAATGGGATATTCTATAAAATATGTTCTAGTTTTTTAGATCTCTTGATTATGAAATGAACATCAATTAATAATATAACAACATGTTCTCTTTTGATTAGAAGCTATACTTTTTAAAACTATACAATTAAAAACTTTATCCTCATCTATTATTAATAATCTATTTGTTGCAAATGAAATCTACTTCATTTCCATTACTAAGCACTTGGTGCAGGGAAGAATTAATTAGTTAAGCACACACAACATTCAATAAGGTATAATATTTGTTGCAAGATAGATAATGATAGGAACCCTAATTATTGGCTGGGGACACAGCATCAAGATTGCAAATTTAAAACATACAATATCAAAAATAGAATTAAAAAATACGGAGATGATGAAGAATGGGTCATGATTAAAATCAAGATCAAGTAATAACCAGTAGTTCAATTCTTACAAGAATGAGTTCCTACATAGAAAACACAGATTAATTAAGTCCACTGTTAGCTACACACATAATAAGATCAAAGTCTAATCTAATGATAGTTCTAAGTGGAAAAGGTCTTATATATAAAATGAAACAACAGAGAAAGCTGTTTCATTTTGTAACAGAAGCAGGTTCAAGTGCGGCTAATAATAATCATGGAGATGCAATTGCTCGATTTCGTATTCTACTTGATCGCCTCAATGGAGTTGTTGTTACCTTCACTTTCTTGCCTTCACCATCCTGATTTAACAAAACAGCAAGAAAAAAATAGAAAATGATGCATTTTCAGGACTTTACTTCAGGACTAAAATTAAATCATATAATATATAGAGAACACTTGGCTATAAAGAAAACTAGAGAAGGCAAGTTCTTGTCAATTTACCTCTTTCTTCACAATTTTCTTATCATCAGAGTATGAATGGAAATTCATGTTTGAGATCTCTGAGAAAGCTGGCTGAAAATGAATAGTAACCGAATTAGCCTTGCTGCCTAACCCCTTTGCCATGGAAATAGAATTGCTGCTTACTCCACTCTCAATCATCCTGCTTTTCATGCCACAGCTATTGAGAGAGCTGCTGCTCATCTCTCTCACCACAAGCCACCGCAACTCAATGGGCGGTGCTTGGCTTTCATATGTTTGATCTGAATCTTCTTCCGGTGAATTACTCAAAGACTTGGATTTAGCAAATGAAACGGGATTATCAATGTTCTTATCTTCTTCATTAGCGAGCAATGAGCTGCGTTCTCTGCAATCACAGAGTCAAAATTGGGCTCAACAACTGGACAAGTTTCCTTTTTTACAAGGTTCCTCCTATTCTTTCTGAAATGAAGACCCAATACCAGAGATGCAATAATTGAGGAAAACAAAGAAAACACAATGATAACTTTCAGAACTGATTCTGTTTCCATGTGTTTGATGAGTCCTTCCTTTTTTATTGGCTCATGATCATTTTTATAATCAGTGATATTCCCAATTTCAACAATTTTCCTGTTGAAGATTTCTTCTTT
Organism: Aleurites moluccanus; assembly: GCA_948193065.1. Classification (NCBI taxonomy): domain Eukaryota; kingdom Viridiplantae; phylum Streptophyta; class Magnoliopsida; order Malpighiales; family Euphorbiaceae; genus Aleurites; species Aleurites moluccanus. The sequence goes on along the minus strand of CANXYC011085771.1, from coordinate 11,927 downwards.
GATTGGCTCATTTTCCTTCTCCAAAGCATCTTCAACACTTGATAAAAATTTTAAAGGTATTTCAAGCACTTCTACAGCTTCTGATCCCTGCGACTCAGATTGCGGAAATCAGATCAGAAACCTCTCCTGTTTTTGCCATTTCCAGATCACTAGAGTCTGCAATTTCTCCAGCATCCATCTCATCTAACTCCCCAACTATTCCCCTCTCTTCATGTTCCAATTCACTTTCTCCTTCTTCACGAAGCTGATTTACTGCTCCTTCCTCTTCATCTTCAAACATTTCAAGAACTTTGCTTTCTCCACTTTCTGTCTCTACAGCATTGAACTGATCACTGAATTCTTCTGCTTCCTCTTTTTCTTCTATCTTTAAATCTCCAATCATCTCAGCTTTCTCAATTCCATCTATATCAAGAAAACCTTTTTTTTTTTCCTTCTCTGTGAATCAAGAAATATTTTCCAATCATCCGTAAGACCCACAACAGCTTGAACAACAGGGCCAGGAGTAGAAGAGTTCATATATGAAATATACGAGGTAGAAATCACTAAATAACCAACAAGGTTAAAACTTCTACACTCCAACATCCTTTCCCTTCTGTCTCCTCAAATTCATTATCAATTTCTTCACTTTCCTGCTTCAAATGAGCTTCTTTAGACCCAGCAGCCAAAGATCCACAAGAACTAACCGAATCAACTTCAATATCAATGCCTTTCTTGGGCTCCAAAAGTAACAGCCCAGCGTGGTGACTTGTATAATTCAGTAGTTAGTATATAAATAATCTGAATTAACTGTTTTAAATCAATTTTGAATTATAAAATAATATGTTATTTAAAGTCAGTTTCTAGTAAGACAGAATCATTTTAAGGTCAAATTATATGGAAGCTAATAAACCTACAGGGTAAGGGTTATTCGCACAAGATGAAGCTGTGAAACACTAGCAAACTGCAATATTCAGCAAACTGCAATATTCAAGAACAATCAGGACTAAACTAATAATCTGACCAAATTGTAAAATATAAACTAGTTTAATTGCAATGTGGCATTAGTTGCGATGAGGATGTTGCATCCCAAAAAGGAAGGGAGGCTATAACAGTCCAGTAATGTCAATTAAGACTAAACTAGTGGCCTGAACACAGTTATAAAAAAGAGGAGAGAGTATAATAACAGCGTGGGCTTTGTTCCACTTCCGCGTTGGATAAGAAAACAGCATGAATTAACCGTTTTAGCATATTTGAAGTCAATTTCTGGCCGGATAGTTACACCAAAGGACCATTTTCTTTCCCTTCTCTAACCTGATTTTCTCTTCTAAGAAGAATTTCCTAGCGTGTGTTAGGCTTGTAGGTATAATTCGTTACTGGGTCATAGGCCCTTGATGACAAATCATCAAATTCATTAGAACTAGAAGTGGTCTTTGAATCAACATTTGTGGTGGGTTTTTGGATGATTCTTGAATCAAAATTTGGCATCTTTTGAAGAGAGTTATCAAAAGACATATTCCTTTCAGTTAAAATTTTATTTCTTGAATGATTGGCTTTTGAAGCTGCAGATATGGTTGGTGACATGAAATGCTTTGTTGTTGGTGCTATTGTTGTTATTGTTTTCTTTAAATTTTGCTCATTTAGACCCATTTCTTGATAACTTTGCTCATTTTCATCTGTACCTATATAAATTTAAAAAAAAAAACTCTTATTTAATTGATTCCTGATTTGTTGACAGAAAAAAGAAAAAAGAAAAAAAATGCTATTATCATATTCTTAATCTTTTCACCTTAAATATTTTCCATCTCTTTACTCAAAACCAAGCAAAAAAAGAAAAGGAAAAGATAACTACATTTTGAGATTGAAGGGGGGCTTGTTTGGAGTCGATGGTGATGAAATATTCTTATCTGAACCATCCATTTCTTTTCTTAGCTTCTCTTTCTTGGCTTCAATGGCAGTAATTTTTCAAGAAATCCTGTAAACGATTTTTTTTTTATTGAGGGAGAAAAGAGTTTAGAGATTGTATGATCAGATAAAGTGAATTGATAAAAAACGACCATTGGGAAGTGGATTGTGCAGTTGAATTTTGAAAACTACTATTTATTTGAAATTTTGTATTCCAGTTCTTTGGACCGTTAGAAGGTGTTTATTGGGCCTCTACCTTATCTTCAGCCAGCTGGGCCCAAGATACAGTCATATATATAAAATTATTTAATAAAAAAATTTAAATTTCATTCAATTAATTAATTTATAATATAATAAACTAAATTTATTAAAGGTTTATCAGAATAAAAACTCTCATAAATTTCGAGAGATAATAACCTAAAAACCATAAATCAATCATATCAACGTCAAGAATTGAAATTTATATTTTCCTTTTAATTGAATAAAAAATAAATAAAATTGAATAGAACTGCACAAATGCTTAAGTAATGATTCAACAAACACACAATAAGTTAACAAGGGTAGGTCCATAGTTGTCATCATTGTTCATTGATCCCTTCTACTTCTAGTACAAACTATGATCACTTTTGAAATTTTGTTGGATTTTCCTTCTCATGATCAAAGAGGACATTAGGTATTGTCTTTTTCTTTTTTATTTCAATTGTCACATTCTTTCTGCTGAAAGATATCATGATGGATACTATGGTGTTATTCTTAACATAGCAATGCAATTCAAAAGCATGTTATGACCTTTAAGGAATTTAAAATGCAAAAAATTAAAGCAAAAATCAAATACTCAAGAGACATGCAAAGCATGATGTCTGTGAATGAAACAAAGGAGAATCAAGAGACATTACTTAAGAATATTTCTAACAGAAAATATTATCAACAGTTATTTCAGATAAAATATAATTATAAAATAATTATATTAAAAAATATAAATAAATTAATATAAAAATAAAATAAATAAGAAAAAATAAAAAAATTAATAGAATTATATTTCGTTATAATCACTACCATGCAAATAATAAGTTATAATCTTCACTTTCAAACATTTATTTTATTTTTAAATTTATTTATTTAAAATTTTTTGAATTTTTAATTCCTAAAATACTTGATAAAAAAACTGATGATTAAATTACAACTCAAGATTTTAAAATTTGAATAGTAAGTTATCCCAAAATATGGCTGCCTTAGCATGAAAGTACAAGGAAGTTTCATAGGAGCCACAGTTCTTTTTTTATTACTTTTTCACCTAAATCCAAATATATTTCTACTAGCTTATTATATGTACATTAAAATAATTTTCAAATTTACTGACAGAGTTCCTCTTGGAAACTGCTTTTATTGTTTTCTTATTGGGACTAAAATCCTTCATCCCAAAAGAGTTGTGCAGGGGAAAACTTTTTTTTTTTTTAATCTAAATTCAAGTTGATGTTCTAACTTGCAATCTCATAGTTTTGTAGAAAACCCTAATACCATAGAATTAAAGGTGATTGGATGTGGCAGAGGAATTTTTAATTTGCTGCTATAGCTTTCAAAGAAAAACAAGTTTCACACTGGGACATGACAAGAAAAGAAGCTCTCATTTCATTTCTAAGGCAAGATCAACAGCTGTTGAAAAGAATTTACATACAGCATTCTTTGATCTATCCTATTTGACGTCAACATTAGTAGAAAAGAAAAGCTTAAGAAAGTTGTATTTGATTTCATTGCTAGTTCTAAATCAAATTGCTTCTGAACTAACATAACCTTTATCAACATGGGAATATGATCTCTGCATTCTAACGCTGCTTATGCTATTCCTCGCTGCCATTATTTCGTTGAGTGAAAGTCTTTTCTTAGGCCCTGGCTCTGGCCGCTGCTTTGGAGCACTATGAGACCTCAATTTGGCCTTAAAAGATTGTGTATTTGCCATATAGTTAGCGAAGTTTGAAGGCCTAAAATAGCCGTCCCCACAAACACTCTTGGCTGGTGTAGCAGGGGCATTAGACTGGACAGAATTTGAAAACCTTGGTATGCTTTGATTAGTTGACAACCTACATTCCTCACCAGTGAAATACCAATCAAAATCTTGATGGTTTTTGCAATCGGGTATGGTGATTCGAGCTGGAATTGGACATGGAAGAGGCGATGACATTGCCTGATAAGGGAATTCTTCATCACATTCTGAAAATGCTGAAGTGATTCTACGAGATCTTGATCTTGGCTTGTACGTGTCAATTTCAACTATTTTTGGACTTTCATCAAATGAATTCATTTCATAAGATGCAGAGAGTCTCTTGCTGTGGAATTCACTTCTTGTATCAACACATCTTTCCTGCAAATGAAAGAGACACGAGTGAGACTTTTTTTCAACACAAAAAGTGATTGGAACTCGCATAAGTATTTCAGTATTGATTCTTACAATGGATTTTCGTTGTCGGTTTTCAGGTTGAAATCTGTTCTCTTTGTTTAAAGAATGACGAGCACGTTGAGATCGAACAGCAGTTTGAGCTCTTATAAGAGCTTGCATACTGTGAAGAATTGCAACAGCCCGCTTTCGGACCAAATAACCTCTAATGAGTGCTTGTATCTTAACTAGTCCTTTTAATGCTCGAAGTGCTTTTCGAGCCTGACATTGTTAACCAAACACTAAACTCATTAGACACTGTAAAGAGTCAAAACTTATTGCTAATACTAGCCTAACTTGTTCATAAAGCCAAAAACCAGAACCAAAACAAGTGAAATCATACCAATATAACCAAACTTACAGGTGAAAAAGAAAAACACTAGTTAGAAATAGGAATTATCAACCATTGCCTAATTGATGGACTAAAGTGGAAAAGAGTATTAACAGCCAAAATCCCAAATCAAAATATAAAACTTTCAAATTCAAATTCAAATTTTCAAGGTCAGTTGAGGCCTGAGGGGACCTAAAGAAAAACAGGAAAAAAGGGTTTCAAAATTGTTGGCCAACAAGTCAAAGTAAAGTTGAAAACATATGTATACCTTACATTGACCCTAAAAAACAAATTTGAATGCGGAGAGCACTTCCATAAAACAAACCAAAAGCAAGTTGCATTACCATGTCAACTAAAAGGTTCAAAGAAACATATATAGGGTTTAATACATTGGCATTTGAATCTGCGTTTCCAGCTTTTGAGATCAGACATGAGATTAAGATTTAAAAAAAGTAACTAAAGCTAAAAGCTTTCCCTTTATCCATTTCAAAAGCATATGTAATGTAATGTTTCACTCATTAATCTTAGGTTTGTTTACAACTTTTAAGAGCAGACATAAAAGCAAGAATCAAGGGGAAAAAACATTTGCATTAACTTTACAATGTAAAATACTGCAAAACTGACATTTTTAACAACACACAAATCCAACCAAGCATAATGGAAACAGCAAAAATTTTAAATTACCCAAATGAGAAAATCAACTTTTTGAAACTAAAATGGTAATATTTCAAAACTCACTCACCAAGTAACCTCTGAAAACAGTTTGAATTTTGATTGCAGCCCACCTATCCCTCCCCCCACCAAACAGAGTCCCTCTGCCATGGCTGGTGAGCCTCACTACTGCCACCGCCGCTTGTGCTGCAGCCACTGCCGCATCAGCAGCTGCAGCCGTGGCAGCAGCCACCGCAATTTCATGCTTGTTTTGTTCTCTTTCTGTTTCAGCAAGATAGGATCTGAGCCAAGCAGTCGCTTTCATCTCCTTAATTCGTGGAATAACATTATTTTCCCTTCCTGATTTCCCAAAACTCCATCTTTTTTTTTCTTTCTGGTCACTTGAAATTGAACTTGAACTGTGACCACCACCATAACCATCTTTCTCTTTATCTTTCTTCATCCCCAACAACCCTTTTAGCCACCTTGTAGCGTTACCCATCTCCTCTAGATTTTTTTTTAAGCATTGGGAATGGGAACCGAATCCATGTCTACTGCTCAACTCATATATGCACTAACCACCAGGCTATGCATTGTTGTCCATTTCGTCTATATCTTGAATAAGCTTTTAAAAATACAAAAAAAAAAAAAAATTAAATCCCAGGAAGAGAAAAAGGGGTCACAATGAGGGAAAGAGAAAGAGAATGTACAGAAGAAACACTGAACCAAAGAACCAAAGTGAGTGGTGGTCAATGTATTTTGAAGTGAGAGACACTATAGAGAGAATAAAAAGAGCATCAAAGGAATAGAAAAAGAAAACAAAAAATGTATGTTTCAAAAACTGAAAACAAGAACCCAAAATGAGGAGGAAAGGGAAAAAGAAAAGAAAAGAACTGCAAGATCTTTGGAATCTTTACAGGTTGCAAGTAGAGAAGTGAAGAGAACAGTATGGTAGCAGCGTCAAATACCTTAAAAAATGGATAATGATTAGGTTTTTTTGCGTTCTTTTGAAAGGAAATTCTGACACGACCTCGTGAAGAACTGCATTACAAGACAAAAAGATGTCACAGAAAGACACAGAGATATAGACTAAAATAAATTGAACAAGTGAAAAAAAAATAGAGAGAAAGTGGAAAATTATAAAAACTTGCCCAATTTTTCCAATTCAAAAATCAAAAAGCGCCCCTTTTCAACTAACCCACTAAAAAATTTCTCACTTTCTTTAAATGTAAAATGTTTCAACATACACACTCTGTTTTTCTTTGACCAACGAGTTGCTTTTTTAGTTTTTATAGCTTCTCTGTCCCAAAGAATGAGCCAAAAAGAAAAGCTGAGCCTTCTTTTTCTCTGTTGGGCTAGAGAAAGATCTTTCTTCTATGATTTGTGACTCAGTGTTTCTCTGCAGAGAAAATCTTTCAGTTCAGTAATGGTGATTCAAATAAAAAAGGAGGTAGTTTAGCTTGAGTTTTGACTAAGCAGATTTTGAATATTTTTTTGGTAAATTTAAATAAAATAAGAATGATGGTAATTAAGAAGAGAGAGGTACTAGTTATTATTGGTATTTAAAATGCAATTAATTTTTCCTGATTCTTGGGATATTAAAATCAGTTGCTATAGTTTTGGGCATGCATAATTAATTTCTCTCTATTTTTTTTTTTTATTTTTAAAATTTTTACAATCATAATAAAATATTTATTAATTAAATTTAAAATAATTTTTTTAATCTTAAATCATTAATTTTATTTTAAATTAAATCAATATATTATAATTAAATACTATAAAAATAAAATAAATAAATAAATAAATATTATTTTAAAAATTTAAAATGATAATTAAAAATAAAAATAAATAAATTTTTAAAAGGATAGATAAAAAAAAATAATAAAAATATATTATATATTGGTACAAATGGATATTGGGCTTTTTTTTTTTTTTTTATCTGATTTGAATTTTAATTGTATTTGAAATTTTTTAGCTTTATTCCTTTATTTATTTTTTAATTTGAATGAAGGTCTTTTGACTGTGTTTTTATATATTTTAATGTAAAGATAGAAATTATGGATGATGTTGATGGAAGGAACTTGATAAGAAAGTTGGTGACGACATTGGACCCAGAGCCTTCAATTTCTTTTATTGTGCTTGCCTTAATTACGAGGGAAATTTTAAATGCTATGTTTAAAAATTAAAAATATATATATACTCTCCCTTTTGTTATTTTTTTGTTTAAAGCATTACACATATATTAAAATTTTTATTAATTAAATTTAAAATAATTTATTTAATTTTATTTTAAATTAAATTATTATATTTTAATTTAATATTATAAGAATAATGTAAAAAAATAGATAAATATTATTTTAAAAATTTAAAATAATAATTAAAAATATAAATAAATAAATTTTTAAAATAATAAATAAAAAAAGGGAATATATAAACAGAAAATCATAAGATTACTTTTAAATGAAATGTGAATAAAAAAAATTTATGTTAGTGTAAATGTTTTTTAGAAAATTGATCCTCAATTGATTGAAGTTGTTTAAAAAACTAGGTTTTAGTGCACTAAATAAATTTTTTTTTATAAATTAATGTTTTTTTTTTTTATCTAGATATCACTTTGTCTCCTAGAAAGATAATTTGAAATTTTAAGAAATATATGATAATTTGAAATTGAATTATGAAACATTTTTAAAAATAAAGATTTCTTATCATAGTATATATTTACATTTATTTTAATTTTTCATTCAGAGAATATATAGGTACAATGAGTTTTTTTTTTTTTTGTAACAACAAAAAGAAAAATTAAAGGATTACATCAAATAATTTGGATTTACACAGCAGTTACTTATATATCTCATTTTAGTTATTTAAAAATTTTTATATAATTTTTAAAAAATTATATTTTGATAATATTTGATATAATGAATCTATTGATATATTTTTTATACTAAATAAAAATTATTTGGACAGCTAAAAATATATTAAAAATTTTATGTATTATATTTAACGGTTTAAATTTAATATATTTATAATATATTTTTAGCTGTCCAAATAATTTTTTTTTAGTATAAAAATATATCAATAGATTCATTATATCAAATACTATCAAAATATAATTTTTAAAAATTTTTTAAATAACTAAAATGAAACATATAAAAAGTTACTGTATAAAAGTACATAACAGCCGTTCAACCCAAATAATTTATAGTGTAAAAAACTCCATAGTTATCATGCAAAGCAAACTATTGATTTCTTGAGGGGGAACTTCAAATCAATGATAGGTATAATGAGTCTTTTTAATTAGGTGTAAATAAGAAATAGAATTTCAAACTTTTTTTTTTTCTTCTGCGTATATGTTGGCTCTTTGCATTTCCTTTCATTAATTTTGATAAATTTATTAAGATGTAATTTCTTTGCAATATTTTGCTTTTATAATATTCATTCATTTAATGCTAAAGTTTAGGGGAGAGCCCTATTTGTGGGTTGTGGCATGAGTATTTCAATCAAAATTATACTTCAAAGTGATTTCAAAATTTTGAAATACTGCACCTTGAAGTCAACAAAATTAATGCAAGTCAATTATTAGAAGGAAGAAAAAAAGACAAAAATATTTAGTGGGTGTTTAAATTTTTAATTTAAATTTAAAATTTAATAAAAAAGTGTTTGATAAAATAAACTATTAAATATTTATTTGATTTAAAATTAGGATTACTTAATCGCGAATAATTATAAATAATTTATAACTACTTATGGGATTAAAATGAGTTTTTTAGTTGGTTAATTAAAAAATATAAATTTTTTTAATTGGTGATATATATGTTGGTAATCGACAATAAGAGATGTTTAATCGGTCAATTAAATACTTTTTAAATTAAATTAAAAATATTATAATAGATTGTGTTTTTAAATAAAAATATTATAATAATCGTATTTTTTTTAAGAATAATAAAAAAAAAAATTTAACAAAAAATAATTTTAAAAAATAATACGTTTTGAAATAATGAATCAAAACATCCACTTAATACTTATATTAGTAATCCAATAGCTGGACCGACATTGACATGTTACATTCAAAAACTTTTTTAAAGAGTTTGTTTCCATGTACCTTTTTTTTATAGCATTGAAAATTAGAAATTAACATTTAAAAATCATTTTTGGATACATAGTCTAAATGTATGATGTGCTCTTAAATTTTTTTAAAAGGAGAATTTAATTTTATGTGAACAATTATAGATATTTATGAATCATTAGATTAAATAAAGAAAATGAATTTTTGCGAAAAATATAAAATTAAGTTCTCTATTCAAAGGATGTTCCAGTAATAAATCTTTTTATCTATAATAATAAAAATTTTAAGATGGATCCTCGAAAGTGCATGAAAAATATGATTTATCATTAATATATTGTAGACTTGATTTTTGTAACAAATGTGTTTAGACGTTACTCTAAAATATAAAAGAGATTCTATCTAATAAAAAAAATGCAAGTGTAGGTTTAACTTGGCAGCTAGAAGTAGCCTATGCAGTATTAAGCAGTGTGGTAGGGCAACGAGATCCACAAAATTGGAACATTTCTGCAAAATAGTAGGCAACTAATAAGGTACTAAACAATATGCCAAAGTACGAGAAGTTTTGCCCTAGATTTTGTGCACGGCTAGCTGTTGTTGCATATGCCACTCCATAACCGTCACTTTCCATTACAATTGTCATAATTATAAACCATGCCCTTTTCCTTTCTTTATTCGATCTAACTGCATAGCGCAAGTATCCATAATTTGAAATTGAAATTAAAATTTGAGTTAAAATTAAAATTTTTTATTTTAATATAAGGGTCTATTTAAAAATTTTTGAATTAAAGTTAAAATTTAAATTGAAATTATAATTTTTTATTCTAATATAAGGGTCCAGTATTTAACGATTATCTATAATTATAATTAAAATTTTATATACAATTTCATAAAATTATAATATAATTAAAAAAATAATTTCACAATTTTATTATCAACCCATCAGAATTACAATTCTATAATTACCACAATTATTCTCTCCCACAGTTATTGTCACCCCAACACCACCATTATCGACAGTGGTTCGACACCGTCCGGTGATGGTAGCTCTCTGAATCGTCATTGTCGGTAATAATGACTCAATGAATCATCATTGTCAGAGTTTTACCACTATCGCTATTATCGACAGTCCACCACCGTCATAATTACACCGTCATTTTTATCATCATTAATTTTTTATTTAATTTTAATTTTTTTATATAAAATAAACGTTAAAATTATAAATCAAATACAATTCTAATTTTAAAAAATTAATGTTGAATTCTAATTTCAGTTTTTTTATCCTAAACAGACTCTAAATATATAACCTATGATGCCCGGCTAAACTCATGTCCTCCCGCAAATCAGATTTTTGCTTTAAGATTGAGGGCATAGTTGGTTTAACAGGAATAGTCAATCATTAATAATTGATAGTAATAATAACTAAAAAATTTAAATTTCAATGTTTTAGTTATAATTTTAAAATACTAATCACTAAATTTAAAACACTATTTTGACTTAATCGAATATTTTATGTAAACGTTAGTTCTCAATTCTTAATTTAAAGGAACATTAAGGTGATATTTAATAAAATTAAAAATTAAGTTTTAAATAAAATAAATAATATAATTTTTAAATTGAGTGTAAATTTTAAATTAAAAATATTAATTTATCATTTTAAGTAATTTTAAAATTAATTAAGATTTTTAAGATAAATATTATCAAATAATTTAAAATAATTAAATATTAAATATTTTGATTTTGTGTTGAATTAAATTACCAAATATTCACTAAATTAAAAATTCGTCTCTCAAATTTATTTCCTATTAATATTATATTATAATATTAAATGTAATTCTCAATTAAATACTTGCCACATTTGAATTAATACTTATATTGTGTATAAAGTCTTTCAAAAAAATCATAGAAAAAAAAGTCAAGTGCTGCCTCCCACATTTAATATGTAGCCACCATTGGATAAAAAAGAAAAAGAAAAATATATCTTATTTTATTAATATATATTAATAATATATAGTTAGAGTTTATTGTTAAAAATCGAAAGAAATTATTATATGGGAGTATAAATAAATAAATAAAGTTGTTGGATAGCTACGGTCCTGGCCTCGATCGGATGAATAATCAAAACCAACACGGAGTCTCAAACCAGGCTAGAGCTGACTTGTAAACCTATTTCTATACAAATTGGTCATGTTGGGCTGGATAAAAAGTGCACATGGGCCGAATATGTGTAGCCACGTGTCAATAACATAATAAGTCAATAATAAATAGAATTAAACCCGATGAAATCAAATTAAATTGATTAAATTAAACTAAAATCAATAATTTCATAATTTATTTAATTTAATTTGATTTGATTTGAAAAATAAATTAAATTAAAAATTCAGTTTAATTTGTGATTTGAATATTTTTTTTATGATTTCAAACCAAATTAAACATATACATATATATATATATATATATATATATATATATATATATATATATATATATATATATATATATATATATATATATAAAATTATATTTTTTTTTATTTTATAAAAAAAAATATTTTTTAATCTAAAAAAAAT
>CANXYC011085637.1:0-12098 GCA_948193065.1 Aleurites moluccanus | reverse complement strand
CAAGTAGAGTTACTAAAGCAGTTTTGCCAAACATGGTTCAAAGAAAAAGAGGTGCCATTGTTAATATTGGTTCAGGAGCTTCCATTGTTGTTCCTTCACATCCTCTCTACACTATCTATGCTGCTACAAAAGCGTATGCATCACTCTCTTTTTAATTCAATATTTCTATACTATTTTTTTTTCATTTTTCCTTTAAATTTTTATATTCATATTACACCTAATTAATGATATTTGATAACGCGATTTAACAGTTAAAATTAAAATTTTTAATATTTAATTATTTTAAAATATTTAATTTAATAAAAAATTATTTATATTATTATTAAATATTCAAAATTCATTACTTAATTTTAAATTGAAATCGTGTTTGAAATTAGATATTAATGATATTAATATTATTTAAAATTTAAAAATATAGGGATTTTTATATTAAGAATTGAAATTTAGAGATAATAATATTATATTATGATAGGTTGAAAAATGACAAGTGAAATTAATTTATTTAATTGAATTTAATTAAATTTTATAATTAATTTTTATTTTCTATATTATTATTTTTTAAATTTAAATTATATTCAAATAAAATTAAATTAAAATACTCTTAGGTTTCTATTAAAAATAATATGGATAAGACCGAATTCCAAGGTCCTCTGGCAGTAAATCAATATAATTTTTCGTCTTTTATATCAATAGTAAATGAAATCTGAAATTTTGCAGCACCGTATTTAATGAGAAAAAAAAAATGGTTATTTTATTTAAGAATTTTTTTTAAAAAAAAAGAAAAAGAAAAATATTAGAGTTTGAATTCTTGAGATAACGTTTGATTCATCATAGGATAAGTTTGATTGCCAGAGAATACCATAAATATATAATTAATTGATTAATTCTTTATATTAAGAAATAATTTATGAATTAATTTAATTATATATTTTAAATAGAATTATTATATGCGGCATTTAATTAAAATAACTACAATTATTAAAGTTTATATTAAAGAGATTAATTAAAAATTTATATTAAAGGAGTAAAAGTTAAATTAATAAAAAATTTTAATATTATAAATTATATATATTTTTTTCAGAGTTCAACTAAAAATTTATATGTAATTTTAATATTATTAATTATATATATATTTTTTAAAATCAATTAAAAAATTTAATATAACAATTAAATTTTTATATCCGTGTACGTAAACTCTTTAATAAGATAATATAAATTTATTTTTTATCCTTTTTCTTGTCATACTTCTTTATATATAATTTTAATTTTAATTTTATGATTGATGATAAAAATATAAATATAAAAATGTTTATTATGCTATTTTTATTATTATATATTAAAAAAATTAAATTATTGAGTTAATAATTTTGATGTTTTAGTTTTTATTTCATAATAAAAAAAAGGGAACCAAATTCTAATATTCGATATAACTATGAATGCAGTTTCATTGATAAATTATCAAGATGTTTGTACGTGGAATACAGAAGCTGCGGCATTGATGTGCAGTGTCAGGTACAACATGACACTTTAAAATCCTGTGTCAAACTAATAATAATACATTATATTTTAAAAAATTTAATTAAAAAATATTTTTTAAAAAATTTCATATTATTATATTATTTTCATAAAAATCATGGTATTAATAAATAATATTCAAAGAGATGTAAAAAATTTTATAAGACGTAACACTTATTTTTGATAAATTATACGCTTAACTCGAGATTTTTTTTAAAAAATTTAAATAATATTTACAGAGATGTAAAAAAAATTTATAAGACGTAACACTTTTTTTTGATAAATTATACACTTAATTCGAGACCTCTTTTAAGAAATTTAATTTTTTTATCATTCAATTTAGACTCTTTATCACTCAAGTTAAATTTTAGATGATTAATTAAAAAATTACTTTAATTTTATCATTAACTTTTAATTTTAATAATTTTATTTAATATCTTTTAATTAAGTCTATTTTAAATTATAATCAAATAGTTATGTCCCGTTATATTTAATTGTTTATAGTAGTTGTTAACTGATAGATGTTATCTAATAGCTGATTATTGCCGATGTTTTGTAAAATTATTAGTTAATTATTATTATGTTCAATAACTATTAAAAATAAATATTAATATTTATTTTTTATTTAAATATTATTTTATAAAATAATTTAATTTTTTAATTAAAAAGCAATAACTTTTTTAAAAAATTCAGATTTGAAATTTTTATAAATAAAATTTTTTTGACTACTTAACAAATAATAACTACTTAATATTTAACAATTACCAATAATTAAATGATATGACGTGGTTATTGAAAATTAAAAAATTAACCATTGCATTAAAAAAATTTACCAAACCCAATTAATGTATAAATATTATTGATGAGTTGCAGGTGCCATTATATGTAGCAACAAAAATGACATCAAGAGTAGCATTTATAGAGAGAGCATCTTTGTTTATACCAACAGCAGAAGATTATGCAAAAGCTGCAATTCGTGGAATAGGGTATGAAGCAAGGTGCACCCCTTACTGGCCTCACTCGCTTCAATGGTGCTTTGCCTATCTTCTTCCTCAGTCTGTTCTTGATTCTTGGCGTCTCTCCATTGGCATCAGCCGGAGAGCAAACTTCATTGCTTTATGAAAATATATGAACGCATATACTATTTCCATCATTTAGTTGGAAGACTATCAAAAATTTAAATCCTAATAATCAATATGTTTAATAACCAAACTCTTTTTGTTTTAAGAATTTTCAATGTAAAAATTAAATTAAAATGAAATCATTGTTTTTTATGTAGTGGCAAGATTATACTATAGATTAGTTTTTAATTATGAGAATTAGTTTGATTAATAAAAAATTTTATTTTTCTTTTTATTAATTAAAATTTTATTCTTAGTTCGAGACTCGCAAAGTAAAATTTTTTTTTTTATATATTTTTATAATTTAATCTTAACTAAAAGTCCAATCATATATAAGAAATTTATCAATTGAGCTATTTTTTTAAATATTTTTTATTTGGTTTGGTATACAGTATTCATTATGAATTATTTATTTTATTTAATGTTTTAAATATTTTATATTTTATATATCTTTTTATGCGTCATATCATTTATAAAAAAAATATTAACTGTCAAAATAATTTTAACATACGTTTCAGTTATGAATTTTAAATCAATATGGCAATAGCAAATCAATTAACAACAAAATAACAACTATAGCAAAATATTGTAGCTAATTGAAAATATTAGTTACGATCTTGGAATGATGGTAGCACTAAGCAACCCATTAGCCTTAACAAAATGCTATGGTTAATTTGTAATTTTAGCCGCAAATTAGTATTGTGGCTAACTGAAATTTTTTACAATGAATTTCAAATAACTATAGCAATAATTAATTCACTAGCCACAGTAATTAAAATATTGTTGCTAATTAAAAAAGAATTAGCCACGAATAGAGTGTAATTATGGCGATAATTGAACCAATAGCCACAATTATATCTTAGTTATAATAAAATTCTATAGCTAGTTAATTATTAGCCAATATAAAATAATAGCCAATAAAATTAATAACATCTAAAATTTAGTTAAATTTCATAATATTACCATTAATTAATTTAACCAATATAAAATAATAATAAATAAAATTAATACAATATAAAATTTAATCTAATTTCATAATATAACCATTATTTAATTTAATTGTAATTTGTGCTATCATAATAGTAAAATTAATAGCCAAACAAATAAAATATTAAAATTTTTATTTTTTTTTATTTTCTAATATTCAAACAAATGAAAACCTAAAATCTTTAACTCAACCGCTGCCTTTCACATTTTCTTCTCACTTTTAGTGGATGTTTGACAAAAAAAAATTTTATATTATTGTTAGATTTTTTATTTTTAACAGTTTCGTTAAATATATTTGATATTTTTTTTAATGATAATTATTAATTTTTAAATAATTATTATATAATCAAATAAATTTTTTTAAAAGCACTCTTATTTATTTTAAAAAATTAAATTATTTTATTAAAAATAATATTTAACTAAAAAATAAATATTAATATTTATTTTTAATGATTATTAAATATGTAAACAACTAAATCAAAATCAAAAGGATTAATTTTTTACTCAATCTTTTATTGAGTTTTCTTCCTCTCTTATATCAAATTGTAAGGTGATTTAAAACTATTTGATTATCATAATAAGTTTTCAATTTTGTATTTGGATCTTTCACAGAACTTTACAACTTCTAGGCTCAAATTTCCAAAACTCAGGTTTGTTTTCTATTCCTTTTTTTAAATAACTTATTTCTCAATGAGACCTTTTTTTTTTTTTTCTTATGCTTAAAGGGACTACAATTTTATATGGCCCTTATTTTTAGTCTCTATGCTTCATTTCTTATGCTTTTATTTTATTATATTATTATTATTTTTGACATCAGAAACAATTTTTTTTTGTTTCTGCACTAGTTTATATGAAACAATGTCCAAAGATATTTGCACATGCAAAGTCATAAGCACAACATACACTAAACTAACAAATAGTCCACAAATAGTCCACATATAGTGGGAGTAAAACTAGAACCAGAGTCCCAACTCTTAGATATTAACCACTGGGTTGTCCAAGGGGACTTTCTTGTACTTTTGTTATATATGTGGTTTCATTTGTGTTGTATCATTTTAAGTTCTATTTTCCAGATAGACTATTATTGTTTTGCTGATTAAACTAGTCTTAATATTATTTAAAGGAATTACAAGAGATAGTGCTGAATTTGATTTTTTTTTTTTTTTAATTCTTGGCAGGTATCTTGGAGATTTTGAAAGTAGTTCTAAAGATCAATATTTTCAAAATTAGACCGGTTAAAAAATCGATAAAAATAAAGAGTTCGAGAGTTAGAGGTTCGATCGGGATCAAATCTGTTAAACCGAAAAAATCAGAATATATATATATATACACACACACACACATATATATATATATATAATTTGATATTTATTAAATATATGATGAAAATAAATATAATTTGATATTAATTATTTTTTATCAAAATTAAAAATTAAAAAATTACAAATAAAATAAAATTTGATCTGCTCGAATTAGAAAAATCGATCTGATTCTACCAATTTACCTGTTAACTAGCCAATTTATCCTTTTTTGATCGATTTTTAGGAGACAAATTTTATAGAGAATGATCGGATTAATTTTTGATTTGATTTTTAAATTTTCCAATTCAATTAACCGATTCAATCCAATTTTCACAACTAAGCTAAAGGCTTATAATGGTTGCAAGCTATTCCTTTGTTTTTTATTTAAAAACTTGTAGATGTCTGATAGAATTATTTCAATGGATTTATGATTAGAATTCATTTCAACAATGTACTACTTTAAAAAAAAAAAAATTCCAAGTGATGTACTTGAACTTCTACTTAAGAATTCAAATTTGTTTTTTGTATGTTATTAATAATTTAATTTTGGTTATCTAATATATGCTGTTAAAAATTTAAATTCAGATATTTATATACCTTTTCTCAAAGTTAAACAGTGAAAATGGTTACAAAATTACCCTATTTGTAACAATTAATTGATATTTATAGAATAAAATTTTTTATAATGAATATAAATATATTCATGGCAGTTTATTTTAATATTAGTCATGAAATTACATTTGCTACGTTTATCATATATGTAGCAAGTTTATTCTTTTATGGCAAGTGATATAAATTATTAGTCACATCACTTTCATAGCTAGAATTTCATGCTCTTTAGTCATGTCACAAGTAATAAAATAGCTAAAACTTCCATTACTAGCTATGAAAACATTAGATTCTATAGCCACTTCTTGCTATGACAAGCTACTAAAAAAATGGTCATAGCAAAAACATTTAGCTACGGCTATTTGCATTTTTAGCCACAGTTTGTTGTAGAAATGGGAAAAACAAGAATTGCAAATAAAAACAAGTGTGATTAATTTTGCAAGGTCTAGTGGAGAGGAAATATCAAGAAAAATAGAGGATGCAATTGAAGGGTTTGATAAACAATGCAGGATTGGCTTACCCTTATGCAAGGTACTTTCATGAGATTGATTTGGAGCTTATGCAGAGTATTATAAAGGTTAATACGGAGGCAGTAACTTGGATTACAAAGGCCGTCATTCCTTTGATGTTGAAGAAGAAAAAAGGTGCAATTGTGAATATTGGTTCTAGTTAATATGTAGTCATCCCTCTTACCCATTAAATGTTATTTACAGTTGGAATCATTTATTTCTTTGTATGTCCATTCTCTTATACATATTTTTTTTATATATCGTATTATTTATTTTTAAAATATTTTACTAATTAATATCTTTTTATAAATAATGAAACACATAAAAAAAAAATATAAGATAAAAAATAAAACATACAATAAACAAAAAATCCATATTATCCATTTCTTTATACAATTGTGAGATTTCTTCATATGAGTTTTGACAATATCATTGTTCTATTTTCATTTTTTTTTTGAATTAATATGCCATTTATATCTCTATCAATCAATCCATATCTTTTAATTTTCCCTTTAAATTTTTCTTTTTTATTGGATTTTCATCTTTTTCTTCTTCTTTTTTTTTTTAAATAAATATATATATAATCTAATTTATTATTTTTTATTGTTTTTCTTTTTTTTTTTTTATTGAATTTTGAGTCTCAGTCCAAATAAAATTTATAAAATAAAAATGAATATACATAACAAATTGAATGTCTTCATTATCATATCTAAAAAATTTTAATATACTAAGAATTAAATTGAAAATCATTCTAATGATTGATTTGATGTTATTCAATTCAATTTTATTTCAATTTAAAACTTTTCATCTTAAAAATTATTAAAAAAAATTATATAAAATCTTAATACTCTATTAAACTTACTGGTATTAAATTCGAATATTATAATATTTAAATTTAGACTCATTATTCGAATTATTTGAATTTAAGCTTTAACTCAATTGAAAAAAATAAAAAATAAAAAACTTAAAAGCAACCATTTATTAGATGAAAAATAAGATCCTCATTTGGTGCCTTAGTCATGTCATCATTAATCTAAAATGTAAAAATGTTATTGCTACAAGAAATAATATCACAAATCAGGAAATGAGATGCAGACCCACATTAAGTTAAAATTAATATTACCTTATTTTTTCCTCTTGTGGTATAATGAGATTAAACTTGTGATATCTATATAAATGATAAATAAAATACCACAAATATTCGTATTAATATTTAATAAATTAATAATTTTTTTATATTAATTTAAATTAAGAGATTAAATTAATATTTAATTAATTAATATTTTTTTAATTAATAAAATTAATGAATTACAATAATAATATTATTTTATGGAGATTTTGTTATACCTCATTTCCGGGTAACACAGAAGAATAATGGTGCACTCGTGTTCAGTTATGGCTGCCGTCATTGGTAGTTAGATGTGGTGGTTTTTAGCTCATCTACTTCGCCTTCCAGGATCCATCTCTCTTTCTCGCCCTTTCATATCTCATTAATTCCCTACTCCCAACTGTTTTCGCCTAACCCTGTAATATTTTCTCTCTCTCCTCTGTTCATATCGGTTGCTCCGCTCTGCATCTTAGTCAAATTTTACCCGTTCCTACCAAACACAGAATCTATTCAACTCTCTGAGTCTCTATATCTAACCCTTTTTAGCAAAACCCACTTCTCACATCCCTCTATTTTCATATCAGGTCGACAAAATTATATACTCCAAAAAATGGAGCAATGTTTTGTTGATAAGCTCAAGGATCAGCCTTTATGGTTTCTTGTGCTGTTCTCTTTTGGTTCTTTATCACTTTTGAAATACTCCTTCGCTATCCTCAAATGGGTCTATGTCAATTTCCTTAGACCTGCCAAGAATCTGAAGAAATACGGTTCGTGGGCTCTTATAACTGGACCTACTGACGGTATTGGGAAGGGCTTCGCTTTCCAGTTGGCTAGAGAGGGTCTCAATTTGGTCTTAGTAGGTCGAAATCCCGATAAGCTTAAAGAGGTTTCTGATTCTATCCTATCCAAGTATATCAAGGTTCAAATCAAGACCGTTATTGTAGATTTCAGTGGCGATATCGATGAGGGTGTTAAGAGGATTAAGGAGACGATTGAAGAATTGGATGTTGGTGTATTGATTAATAATGTTGGGGTTTCATATCCGTATGCGAGGTTTTTTCATGAGGTAGACGAGGAATTGTTGAAGAATTTGATCAAGGTAAACGGGGAAGGTACTACAAAAGTTACTCAAGCTGTTTTGCTTGGGATGCTGAAGAGGAAGAAGGGTGCTATAGTTAATATCGGTTCTGGTGCAGCTATTGTCATTCCTTCTGATCCTCTTTATGCAGTTTATGCTGCCACCAAAGCGTAAGTATTCCTTGTTTATTAGAAATTCAAGTAGGTTAATCTTGAGTTTATTTCAACGGTGTAAAGAGTTTTATTTTTGCTTGTTCACATCACAGGTATATAGATCAATTCTCTAGGTGCCTTTATGTTGAATACAAGAAAAGTGGGATTGATGTGCAATGTCAGGTACTGTTTCCTAATTCCATAATATTTTACTTAGCTAGTTTTAATCTTTGAATCATGGTTTTGTGGTTATCATTTTCTCAAATTTGTTCAGGATTGATAATGTTTTCTGGGTAAGCAGAGGTTATATCTAACTGAGAGTGAATATTAATACTTGCTGTTTATATGGGAAATTCGGAACAAGTTTCATTTTTAGGTAACAATGGACAGTAATATGGACCACATTGGTTGCAAGCCTCATATTTAATGACATTGAGGAAATGTCATTGCTTTTTCTCATATAAATTTGTATTTTAACATATTAGTATACCATCTTCAAGGTTAAATTCTAAAAGAAAGATTTTATTATTTTTTTACATTGGAAAGTCTCAAGGAAGGGGGACTACCAAGGATTGAACCCTGTATCTCTTGCATGATGAGACAAGCACCCAACTACTAGGCTACCATCCCAATTGCTCTAAAAGAAACATTTGACCACCCAAAACACAGAGTGTGTGTCCAATGCTAGAAGCTACTCCATGATTAGAGAATACTTCACCTTTGCTCTGTTTTTACTTATAATAAGGAAAGTTGGTCTAATAAAACCTTATTTGCTTACTGGAATTTAAGATCGATATAATTTGGATTCGGTTATTCATTCTATAATTTATGCAGCCACGATTATCCTCACAGCTGGCTTTGCTAATTATAGTGATCAGGTAGAGGGCCATCTTTAATACTCTGTTAGATCAATGTAAGAGACAACAAAAAGAATATCTTTGCACATGCATGACTTGATAGTGATTCAGACTTTCTTTGTATTTTGAATGTTTGTTTGATTGGTTGCATTATTTACCAAATGCCTACTGGTGATTAGCCATGTTCAGCACACTGGGCTATCTTGTTTTCAACTTCCTTTTCTCATCTGCATATGATGGGCTTATGTAGTCATAACAAGAAGATTATTTACATTTTTGAAAAGCCATTGACATCACAATGATCTCCTTACCTTATTGCATGGTAATATGCAAAATGCTGTAATGGAAATGATATTTTTATTCATCAACAGATTAATGGATTTCATCTTTTTTTTCCCCTTTTTAGAATTCTTTCTCATGATTATAGATATCACCCGTGATTCTTCCCATATATATCAACTGTAAGTTATTTGCTTTTAAGCACAGTTTACATGAGATTGTGAGATGAGATGACCGAAGTATAGGTTATTTACCATGCCTTTATGCAAATGCATATTAGATTTTGTTTTCTGTTTACTGGTGGAGGTGGGGATTTATTGTCCTCAAATTGTAGTATATTGATGTGTATAAATATCTGACCCACTTAGTTTCCACTTTTAAATATGGTTGGTATCTAATATTGGGTTTGAGCACAGAAGTGTGCTACTAAAGTGGATTGTATGCATTCTTTTTCCTTTGTGCTTTTTTAATCAACTGAAAAATTTCTCGATCCAGGTTCCACTCTACGTGGCGACAAAGATGGCATCAATAAAGAGATCTTCCTTCTTTGTTCCATCAACAGAGGTTTATGCCCGAGCAGGTTTGCGTTGGATAGGTTATGAACCTCGTTGCACACCTTACTGGCCCCATTCCTTTCTTTGGGGTTTGATATCTGTATTGCCAGAATCCATAGTGGATGCATGGCGACTCCATTTTTGCCTTGCCGTTCGAAAGAGAGGACAACAGAAAGATTCTAGGAAGAAGGAATAAACAGTAATCTTTTGTATTAATCGATTCTGTGGGTCATGAAAAGTTTGGTTGGTGGATTGAACTTTTTGGATTCTGATACTGCACTTGGAATTTAATCATTTCCATCATCTTTGTCCAATTTCATTAGCATTTTAGTATTAAAAATGACACTAATTTTCTGAATGCCTGTACATTAACCTTAGCATACCTATATTATCTTGAACTTCATTTCTTGGGAGCTTAATCAATTTTACAAGAATCCTCACCTGCATAAGGTAGGCCAAATATTTGTAATGCATGATGGCGTGTAGTTTGAAGAGTTCAGTATCAGGTCGGTACCACATGGTATATGTTCAGTGTATTCGAACAACTTGAAATCCATGCATCTTGCATGTCTCCAATTTCCAGGGAAGGGAACTAGAAGTTCTATCATGCCTCTTGTGAGTCCTGTATTGATGGAAAAAAAAGCATCAAATTTGTTTTGGTTATGTTATGCACAGAAGTTAGGGGCAAACAAATCTTAATAAAATTTTATATATTTTATTAATAAATCTTGGCATGGTCAACCAATTCATAAAAGTTTATTTGAGAATTATAAATTTTATGTAATTAATTATATTTAAGTTAATAAATTTACCAAAATTTATTGAATTTATAAATAAATTTCAAATTTTATTAAAATTAATTCTGTTAAATACATTATATTTCAATTTACAAATGAATCTTTTCTTATGAAATTCATTTTCTGATTGAATTGCATTCATATTCATAGATTTTATTTATTATGTATTCATAATCTATTATTGTAATATCCATATTTTTAAAATATTTTTAAATATAATATTCTATTTTATAAATAATAATTATTTTATAAATATTTAATTAAAGTTATGAATATAAAAGAATTTTTTTGGGATTTATTATATTTTAAAGAAATAAATATTTAAAAGTAAAAAAAAAAAAAAAAAAAAAGAGAGGACCAATCCGAGACTGCCACGTGGCAGCCTCGGATTGGCTTCCAGCAGATTAAATCTGCTGGAACGTGATGAGCAGAAGCAGCAGAGAGAAGAAGAAGAAGAAGAAAAGGAGAAGGAGATGGTCGGTGGTCCGACTTTAGGCGTCGATTTCGGACAAACCGGAGGGAGGTGATCGACACCTCCCATACCACCGTGTAGCCTGCCATGAGGAGAGTTTATAGGCACCGGTCTTGCTCAATTCCGATCACCAGCTTTCTTTTGGTACGCATCTTGTCACCTGAAATTCGCCGAAAAAGGAGATCGGAAAATAGAACCACCGGACCTTCAATGGCGGATTCCGGTGGCCAATCCCGATGAATCTAATTTTGTTGAACTCCATTTTTCATGAGCTTTCTAATGGCACCAATTTTGCCCCAATTGGAGATCGAAGCCGGGACTGGAAAATATGGGACACACGTAGATTTTCGATAAATTTTGAATGTATTCCATACTGTCATCAGGAGGCGCTCCGAAAAGAGCTAGCTGGTTAATGGTCGTCAAGTTATGAGTTGATATATTTAATTTAACTCTGCATGCAAGCATTGATGAATGCATTGATGGATGAAATATATGTATATAACTATTATTATCGCATTAGATTTAGGAGCATGATGTATGTTTATGTCATATTATATGATATTTATGATGATGATGAATGACATTGTATGTATATGTTGCCGATGAAAAATAGGGTGATGTGGAATCCACCACTAACACATAAAATATCAATGATGTAACGTGCCACAACATGATTTATGATGATGTTATTACAGGGATTGCCTAGTTCGAGTTGATCTCACCGTGGCCCTTGGACATGGATAAGACAGTATAGGGATG
>CANXYC011085623.1:0-65824 GCA_948193065.1 Aleurites moluccanus | reverse complement strand
AGGTATTTAAGATGTAATAATTAACTTTTAATTGCTTTCTTTTAATTACTTTACTTGCTTATGATTATATTGTTCATATATTTGATTACTTGTTCATGCATCTTATACAATTGTTCATGAAAATCATTTTTTAATCAAGGTTAAAATTGAAAGCCAAGTTCAACCGAAAATATAGTCCCTGAATCCTCTTTGGTTTTAAGGACTAGTGCATTTTTCCTTTGGGATAAAATTGGAGTCAAAATGGGTTTTTACCTTAAATTTTCCCAACAAAAATAACTTAAGGTGGCGACTTCAATCAAAATCATTTTCAAATAAAAAAGGCGCTAAGCTCGTCTCCTCCGTGAGAAATTGCCCCTATATGAGCGCTCTGATGCCCCAAATGCCCTCTCCTCTTCCATCCGAAACGGAGCGGGGCGGGCCCGGACATGGCGGCGCTCGGGCGAGGCCTCACAAATGTCGACATTGCCCCAATTATCAACAAACAAGCATATGGAAAGCAATTTATAGGCAACAACCAAAACTCAATAATCTTCATTGAAGGCATCAATTAGGCATGGAAAAATAAGTCAAAAGTATGAACAAAAACTACGCAAATTATACAATTAGGCTTTAGCCACAATGGCCATTTGCATATGGAGTCCAAATTTCATTCTAACAATTTAGGCAAGTAGTTTGATGCATAAGAGACTCACCTAACACTCTAAGTCACCAAGCAAAATAGATTTGCTACCCAATTCCTCAAATTCTCGGTTTAGGCCAAAATCGACGATTTTCTCCGATCGAATTTTCTACAACAATACGAACATCAATTAAACACCAATTAATACCCAATTAACTTATTATATAGCCAATTTACACATCTTAATTCATATACTCAAATTTCAATCTTACAACTTCATTTTAGGGTTTGAAAATTGGGAAAAATTGTTTAATACATCAATTGATGCAATTAAACCATTTACCCAATCCTATTACCATCAAATTAACCTAATTAAACCATAAAATTAAACAAAACAATAAATTACCTCAAAAACTCAAAATGGCCGAAAATCTCTCCTTAGTGTTCTTGAATTTTTCTTGAATTTTTATAGTTGATTTTGATAGATTTAGGTTTGTATGGTTTTAGTGTTTGGTTTCCAACAATTTCCTTTCACAAATCAAAGAAAGAAATCAAATGGGAGGAAAGAAAAATAGCTACGGGTGGAAGAACAAAAATTCAGCCAAAAATTTTCTAAGTCTTGCTTTTATAGTAAGACAAAAATGGCAAATTACCCTTTTAGTCCTCCAACTTTCTAAAATTTACTTTTGATCCTTTTTCGCTCGGTAAATTATTCCGATAATTTCGTCGGGAATTGGAATTTAAAGTGAATGTTCAAACATCTTATTTTTATTAATATTAATTAATAAAAATAGTTTTAGAGTCGTTTTGAAACACAGACTGTCGAATTTTCACTATTCACCGAAAGTACCCTTTATTTACGATTTTGCCATTGATCACTTATCAGTGCTCTTTAATATTTTTCTCATCTTTTTTTTTACTGTATTCATACATGCATATACATTATCATTTACCCTCAATCTAAATTCAGAAATTCATTCGTCGACCGTACCGCTATTTTTACAGCAGCGATATCAGTATCGCCGATTTTCGAAAAATTTTCTCATTTTCGCTCTAACTTAGTTTTCAAAATTATCATTGGTCATTTCGATAATTTTAATCTATATACTAAGAACTTTATCATGCATATGAGTTAGGACTTTCTAGGATATTACATATTCCTACAGCTAGACAAATTACTCAGACACATAATGCGAATTATGACTCATCACAGTCAGATAATCCTATTCATGAATCACCAATATCATCATCTCATGGGTTGTCATCATTTTCTCCCAATTTAAATGATGATGGTTTTAGTGAAAGTTCATCTTAAAGAAAGTGTGGAGTGAAGAAAGCCAAATTAAAAAGAAAAAATGATAAACATATGGCAGAATTATATAATAACCTTAGAAAAGAGAAAAGAATAAACAACTTATTGTAATACCTGTTAAATTTTTTTTTTATACCTGTTTGTTGAGATGATTGTGGATAGATTAGTGTTTTGAGAATTTCAGAATTTGTGTTTAGGAAGGATTTTATGAGTCAGTTTTCATGATTTTAAAGGAATAATTTGGAAAAGTATAAAACATAAAAGTTGTATATTTATATATCATCTTTAAGTCTGTAAAACCGTTTTATAAAATTTTGTGTGTGTGAGGAGATATGTATCCACGACCAGAACTTGTCTAGTTCGCTATTTCCTGTAGAAAGTCTAAGAATATTTGTTTATTTTGAGAATGTTAGAGGCTAAGTGAGTCAAATGTATAAACATGAAAAATGTTCCTTTATGTGTTATATAGATGTTTGTAAAATTTCAAGGAGATTGGAGAATTGTAGCTCAAGATAAAGTTAATTGAATCAGACCTACTCGGATAGTACTTGGAGAGTAAAGTCAGGGTGAAATTTAAAAATTCACCATAAATTGTGTAAATCTCTTTTTGATCTTAATTTTGGCTATGTTTGACTCCTAAATGTCTATTTTAACTAAGAAAAAGAATTGAGGCATTTGGACTTCTCTAGCTCACTCACAAGCTATTTTAGTGCGAACTAATGAGGTGGCTGGCGAGGCAGGACTCCAGCTCGCCAAAATGGAAAACACAGTGAAGCAGGTCTAAATTTGAAAATTTACCATAAATCGAGTTGGACACCTTTTTCTCTAAATTTTGAATATGTGGTAGCCTCAGATGTCTAGTTTAAGTGGCAATAAAAAAGCGAGACAATTGGAGTTCTATAGCTTAAAATTGAGCTGGATTAATAAGAGCTGCCAAGGAAGAATTTGGCGAGGAAAGATTTGGTAAGGAAGGATTAAAGTGAGGCAGTAGCCTATTTAAAAGAGAAGTAGTAGCTATTTTTGCATTCATGATAACTTCTTCTCTTTTCTTTCTGTCTTCTTCATTTCTTCTTCTATCTCTCTCCAATCTATTCCATTTGATTTCTATGGCATTAATACTCAAAATTAATGTATTAAATCATTAAATTAACATATTCAAAGGCTTCAATCATCATTTTCAAGTCAAGATCCTTCAAGAAATCATTTTTAAGAAAATAAGGTAATTTTTTCCAAACTTCATTTTCTTTTTAGATTAAGATTTTTGGTAGTTAGAATAGTTATTTATGAGTTATATAGAACCTAGCGAGTGATGTCAAATATTCTTCCTTTTAGTGTTGCTTTAGTACATCATGGAGTTGTTATTTCTCCTATTTTGTGTTAGATGTGGGTTGGAGGAAGAAATTTTGCTTCATTTATTTAAGGATTGTGGTTGGGTTTGTGGAATTTGATTGTTATCTCCACTTGAGTTATAGGTTCATTTTTTTGTGGTAGCTAATTTTTTGAATGGTTCCTTTTGATAATGCAGGAATTACAACCAGATGATTTGGCTTTCTTTGTGGTATTGCTTTGGTATATTTGGTTAGACATAAATCAATTGGTTTTTTTGCAAATCAGGTGTCCATTCTGCTATTTTGATTTCTTTGGTAGGTCAAACTTATGTGGAGAATAAAACAACAACTGAAAAACCACATATTTAAAGGCACATTGTCACTCAATCTTTGCTTCCCCTGCTAGTGTTGTGAAAATTAATTATGATGCTCCATTGTATGTCTAGCAGCATATAACTGGTCTTGGAGTTGTTATCCATAATGAAGTTGGTCAAGTTATGCTGTCTTTAGGTCGGTTTCTTGAGAAATATTGGGAGATTGAGCAAGCTGAAACAATGGTAGCTCTTTATGGTATTACTTTGGCTTTAAAGTGTGGTTTTCAATCTATCGCTGTTGAACTTGATGCTCTTATAGTGGGTCAAGTTTTGCAATTGAGTAAACACTGTAAGTCCCTTTGGGCAACCAAGAGGGAGGGTGAATTGATTGTTTACAGAATTAACAACAAAGTAAAAGTTTAATTGAAGGAAAGAAAGGGAAGAAGAAAGAACACAAAGGATTTATAGTGGTTCGGCAACCTTGCCTACATCCACTCCTCAAGATCACACTTAAGAATTCCCTCAACCTATCCTTTTTCGGGTGCAAGATCAAATCCAAGTGTTTAGGTTAATACTCAAACCTTACAAGTGTTTTACAAAGACTTATACTCAACCTATACAAGTGTTTTCCTATTTGGCTCACACTCAAACCCTTGAAGAAATACAAATGAAGAAGAGAAAGAATTTCCTTAGAGTTTACCCAACTCTCAAATAATCAATGAGTCTTAATGAACTCAAGGATTTTACAATTTAAAGCTCACAAATTGATGCTTTACAAATATAGGCTCTCTAAGCCATATACAAGAATGATTTTAATGTAACAACTTAATTCAATGATCTTAATTGTTGTTCTCTTGTTTTCTAACCTTCTTAAGCTTCAAAACAACTTGTATTTATAGTTCAACATCAAATATGACCGTTAGGATCCAAAATATAGCTGTTAGGACCTTTTTCAATGGTATTTTTTGTGTCAGAGTCGTAGGGATCGTGCTCGCTACTCCTGAGTCGCGCTCGTGACTTAGGTGACTTTTGCTACTGGACTTTTTTAACGAAATGTCGTGCCCGCGACTCCTGTTATCACACCTGAGATTTATTTTCTTTATATCTCAAGTTATACAACTCAAAATCATGTACCCTTTTTTTTTTTTTGGAAATTATAGATGTTTACTACAACTTTTTAGTTTATCACAACTCCTAAATCGTTCATCTTGATACCTTAAAAAATATAATATTTTATTACTCCAATTTATAAGACAATTTGAGCATGCTTCACTAAATCTTCAATGTATCCTTCTATAGAACTCAGAATCACTTGATTCTTTTTCCATATTGAAGTGGACATCCATTAGAATGGCATACCCAAATTATTCTTCTATAATTTCCAAAAAGGTTTACAAGTTTCCCTATCAATTTTGTCCTAGTCTGTCAACTTGAGCATAATTCCTTCAAAAATTCATATCTTCATTTTCCAATGTCCAATGCTCAATCTAATTTTTGATCCTAAAACTAGACATCCATATATTTCCATCCATATATAGTTTGTCCTATTAGCTTCTCCCAATTTATACATAATTTGGCATCAAATCAGACTTTGTGCAAGTCTGTCAGTTTTCCGGTGTCACGCCTTTAACTTTCTCGAGTCGCGCCCGCGACTTCATGCTCGATTTTGGCTTGAGGCTACTAGATCTACTGAGCTCTTCTTGAATAAATGTCATGCCTGTGACTACCCATGTCGCGCCTGCAACTCTCACTTGTCGCACTCGCGACTTCCACTTGTCGCGCCCGCGACATACCAACAATCCAGAATTATTTTCTACACTTCTCCAAGTATGCTCCCCCTAAACATGTGCACTTAATGATTTCTCTTTAAATGTCATTTAAGACCTTTTGAATGTGTTAACCTATAATTGAGCAATGGTCATGATTTCTCATGTCTTAACCAACTCAAACAAAATGTTAGTACAAATAACATATTTATATTGTTTTATTATCATCAAAATCAACATTATACTTAAGAGGGCTAACAATCTCCCCTCTTTTGATGATAACAAAACCACGCATACAAGTGTTCAAATATATAAGCAAAATAGGTCATATAAATAAATACCAATGAAATATAAACACTTGTACAAACTTGTCCCCCTTTTTGATATCATTAAAAAGGTCAAGTTCTCCCCCTTTAAAAAATAATTTATACCAATTGAAGCACTAGAGGGAAACTAAATGAAATGACATCATAAACATGATACCAATTGAAATTATAAAACTTTCTCCCCCTTAATCAATCAAAAACATTCAAAGGGTGCTAAAGGGATCATCAATGAGAGACAAAATTTTCAAAAAAAAAATCTTCTCCCCCTTTCTCATTGAATGAATGCAATAGATATATTCAAGCATGATACGAAATGAAACATTCAAACATATTCAAATATGCAATTCAATAAATTTCAAAGCATGCCTTTTATTTTAATTGCAAAGGGGGTTTGAAGGTATACTTATCTCTATCAAGCTCTCCTCTATTGAGACTTGCTACCATTGCTTCATTGGTAGTGCCTTCTCTCATATGAGCTTCTCCAATTGTTGAAAGCTTCATATCCCTTGATGCATGGCCTATGTGCCCTTCCATTTTCACATGCTCTATAAGCATAAGCTTTGTTTGCACCATATCTTTTATGTGGGGGAAGATAAACCCTTTTTGCTCCTTTATTCTTCCTCACAAATTTCTGCATGTAAGAAGTGGAAGAATACATTTTTGGTACCCTTTTTTCTTTTTGGTCCTTGGTGTTTAGCAATAGGAGCAACCACATAGTTATATCCTAGATGTATTTTTCTAACATGGCATCTATGATATTTATGGCAAAATTTGCACAATAAAAGCATCGCACATTATGATTAGAATGGGGTATAATGCATGCAAATAAGGGTCTTTGTTTACCCTTTAACTTGGTCATATTTTTCTTAGAGAGCTCACAAAGCAATTGTGATGTAGAACAACATGTATTGGTCTTAAATATGGATGGTTCAACACTTTGAGATTTAAAAATTTCATCTAACTTGTCATTGCCATTACAAGACAAAGCTAAAGACTCATCATGAGCACTAATTTTAGCCTTTAAGGCTTCATTCTCAATTTTAATTTCATTGAGCTCGTGAATCTTTTGAGTGATAGTCTTTTCCAAGACAATTTTGAAGGCATTTAAATTAACATTTTCATTTTTAAGACTATCACATTCATCCACAACTTTATTATGCATGGCTTTCAAAACATCATACTCATCATGCAATTTTGGATATTTAGAAAACAAAGATTCTAACAATTGCATAACATCATTATCATTAATATTAGAGGAGTTAGAAAAAATTACCTCATTTGAAGGTGCATCTTCCTCAAATGCCATGAAGCAAAGATTAGCATATTCATCTTTGCTATCTTCATCATCCTCATCCAATTCACTTGAGTCATCCCAAGTGACCTCCAAAGCCTTTTTCTTAAAGTTCTTCTTGTTCTTTAGCTTTGGACAATCGGGTACAATATGACCATGCTTGCCACATTTGAAGCACTTCACTTGATTGCTTCTTTACTTAACTTCCTTCTCACATGTCTTTTTGTTTTTAAGGATTAAGTTCCTTATCTCTAATGTAAGAATAGCCATGTCGTCATCATCATCCTCTTCATCTTCACTTTCACTTGAGGATACTTCTTTTGAAGTAATGAAGACAACCTCTCCTCTTTTTCATGCTTTCCTTAAGATAGGGTAATCTCATGAGTGAGTAACTTACCCATTAAAATATTGGTTGGAAGGATGCTCAAATTATTTGCCTCTTCAATGGAAGCTATCCTTGCTTCCCAATCCTTCTTGGGGAGTACTCTAAGAATCTTGCCATTGATATCTTCTAAGGAGTATACCTTCCCAAGCTTCCTCATGCCATTCACAATCTCCATGAGGCGATTGTAAATTTTCGAAACCTTCTCATTTGGCTCTATTTTTAACAATTCATATTCATGAGTAAGAAGTTGAATTTTCTTACCCTTGACTTGGTTGGTGCCTTCATGAGTGGTCTCAAGAGTGTCTTATATTTGCTTAGCCGAAATGCAATGAGAGATTTTTCCATACTCTTCTCTACTCAATGCATAATAGAGAGTGTGCATTGCTTTTTGGTTTCTCCCATTGGCCTTCTTTTCAGTGGCCGTCCATTCGGTCTTGGGCTTCTTCACCTCAATGCTATCAATGATTTTAGTGGGGATGACATGCCCTTCTTCAACCACATCCCATAAATCAATACCGTCACTATCCATTAAAATTTCCATTCGATTCTTCCAATATGGATAGTCGGTGCCATTAAAATAGTGTGGTCTAATGGTTGAACTTCCTTCAACAAAACTCGCTCTTTGGCTTGCCATTTGATCTTTGTTCCAAGATGGTTAAATCTTTGAAAAAGTGGAAACAAAGCTCTAATACCAATTGTTAGTCCTTTTGGCAACCAAGACGGGGGGTGAATTAATTATTTGCGGAATTATCACCAAATAAAAATTTAATTAAAGGAAAGAAAAGGAAGAAGAAATAACACAAGGATTTATAGTGGTTCGGCAACCTTGCCTACATCCACTCCTCAAGATCACACTTGAGAGTTCCCTTAACTGATCCTTTTACGGGTGCAAGATCAAACCCAAGTATTTTACGTGTTCACACTCAAACCTTATAAGTGTTTTCGGCTCACACTAAAATCTTTACCAGTGTTTTCTCAAAGTTTCACACTCAAACCTATACAAGTGTTTTCTAAGGCTCACACTCAAACCCAATAAGAATTACTAAAGAGTAGAAAAGAAAAACCCCTTACAAGAATTTTTTCAACACTCAAAGAATAGCACAACTAAAAGTGCTTAAACAATTTCAGCCCATTTAAAGTAAATACAAGAATTAATTTGATTTAATCTCTCAAACACTTAATCTCTTGTTAATCTCAAGTTCTCCAACCTGTTTAAGTTTCATACTATCTTATATTTATAGCCTTGGATCAAATATAACCATTAGGATCCAAAATATAGCTGTTAGAACCATTTCCAACAGCTAGTTTTTCTATCAGAATCGCGGCAGTCTCGGCCGCTATGCCTGAGTCACGCCTGTGACTTTTATCCCTATCAGAGCAGTAAATTAATTTTATCATATCTTGAGTTATACAACTCCAAATCATGCAAAATTTTTTGTTTCGGAGACTTTGAGATGTTTAATACAACTTTGTAGTTTAACTCAACTCCAAAATAGTCCATATTCATATTCTAAAAAATCATAACATTTTATTGCTCTAATTTATAAGACAGTTTGAGCATGCTTCACTAATTCTTCAATTTCTCCTTCTATAGAGCTCTAAATGACTTCATTCTTTTTCCATATAAAACTAGACATCTATAGATTCAATAATATAAAATTTCATGCTCAAATTCTTTGTCTATAATTTCTAGAAATATTTTCAAGTTGTCCTATCTACTTTGTCCTAGTCTGCCAGCTTGAGTATAATTCCTTCAAAAATTCATATCTTCATTTTCCAATGTCCAATGCTCAATATGATTTTTGTTCATAAAACTATACATCTATATATGGATTTTCCTAATATCTTCTCCCAATTTATATAGAATTTGGCATAAATTCATACTTTATGCTAAACTGTCAGTTTTCCGGAGTCGTGCCTTTGAATATCACTAGTTGCGCCTGCGACTTCCATGCGTTGCGCCCGCGACTAGCTTCTCTCCTTTTTGGCTCAAAGAAGAATAAATTTGAATTTTACCGAGTAGCACCTGCTATTGAAACTGTCGCGCCTGCGACTAAATGCGAGATTCAGCATTAAACTTGGTTGAGCTTCTTCACGCCCGCGATTGAGCTTGGATAATGCTGCGAATTTATTTGGTCACACCCGCAACGGTATAATATCGTGCCCGCGACTGAATAACATTATTCATCTTGAAGCTATTGGATTTTTTAGAATTTCTCAAATTAATTTAGCGTCCGTGACTGGAAAGTGTCACGCCCGCGACCAGAAGCTTTTCAAGGCTACGACTGACTTTGTCTCACCTGTCATGAAACTTGTTTCTAGTGTCGCACCCGCGACAAACCGAAATTCAGCAACCTAACTTGTGCACTTCTTCAATTTTGCTCCCCCTTAGCATGTGCACTCTATAGACTTCTTTAAAATGTGTTAATCCTATAGTTTGAATAATGGTCATGATTTCTTATGCCTCAATCAACTCAAACAAATTGTTAGCACAAATAATACATTTATATTATTTTGTTATCATCAAAATCAACATCAAACCCAAGAGGGCTAACAAGAATTAAAAAAAAATTATGGTAGCAATTATAATTAAGAAAAATTATGGGCAAAATATGCAATTATCAAAAGTTGTGGGACCCATCAATAAAATATCAATTTTTTATCAAAATTCTGGAACATTTTGATGGGTTGGCCAGCCATATATTGGCAAGGGAAAGAATTATTATTGTGAACAATTTCCTAAGTGTTATAAGGAATTGACAAGTAAACAATTCTAGAATAATCTAAATTTTTCTTCAAACTTTTGCATCTATTGACTTGGTGTTTATAAAAAGAAAAGGAGAGAATAGTTTTTCTAAAGTGGATGACCGAACCTCCCATGTAGAAATATCACCAAATATTTTCAACCCAAAAATAGAAGCCAACAATGGAAGAGGAGGGATGACAGAAAATTGATGAAAGATTTTGTATTCAAGCAATTTGATGGAAAAAGAGGATGAGTAATTCAAAATTTTAACTCAAGGTACGTATCTTAAACTTCAGTTTTTAATTTAATTTAAAAGTTCTATAACTTAATTTAGTAAAGAATTGAGTTAATTATGCAAAAAGGGTAAGAGATGGACTAAGGTTTAAAAGGGGATTCTGAATTTGTATTAAGGCAGTAGCTTGTAGTTCAAATTTCGGATTTTTAATGTCTAAATTTGAGGTTAGTCAAAACATGAAAATTGAATATAAATATGTTAATTTGATTTTTTTAAAAAAAAAATTTGGAAAATTCGAAGTGAGGAGAGAGTAATTAAATAAAAATATTGACTGGTTAGAATCAGGGTTACAGGAAAAATGCTAATGTGTTTTAGTTGTGTAGAATTATAGAGACAGAATTAGAAGAACTATTTTACATAAAAAATATTAATTTATATCTTATCTATATTCTTGTAAAAGAATTTTACAATTGGATTTGTGGTTTATGAGATATCGAGTCATAAGTATAGACTGCTAGAATTGACTAATAATCAGAACATAGATTATAAATTTCTATTGATATGAGGGTCTTAAAATATAAATTAATGAAAGTGTAAAATATAAAAAAATGTTCATTTATGTGTCATATAAGTTTATGTTAAACAGTTTTGCATTTGGAGTATAACGGCTTGAGTTAGAGTAAAAGAAGTAGAGTCTGCCCGAAACAGGGTTACAGGACAGTATGTCTGACTTTGAAAATTTACCAATAATTATGCAGCACCCAGATTAATCTGAATTTTGAATATGTTATATTATTTTATGTATATTTTCAATATAAAAAATAATTGTAGTAATTAGTTAAGTATGGATTGAGATATAAAACAGTACAGACTGTCATAATAGGATTACAAGGCAGATTGCAGGGCAACAGGGTTGATTATGAGATTAAGTTTAAATTTACACCATAAATTGTGTAGTAGTGAGATTAATGTGATTTTTGGATATGTTAGAACTTAATATGTCTAGTTTAAGTAGAAATAAGAATTGAAGTATTTGGATAAGTATAGAAAGAGATATGGATTAAGGAACACAGGCTGTCAGTATGAAATGTTACACAGAAAAACCTTAGTGATTTGGGAAATTTAGGAATTTCTTAAATATAAGTCTAATTAATGTAATTTTATGTTAAATAGTATCTAAATTAGAATTAATTGAATATATAGAGTCAAGAATGAATAAATGACATAAGCATTTGATTAAGGAAGAAAGAAGTGGAAAGTGCATCAGTGGAAAGTGTATCAGTGAAAAGTGTCCAGTGAGGTGAGTAATATACATACTATTTTGCTTGACATTGTTTTCAAATTAAATTATAGAAATTTTCATGAAATTTCATTGTTGGCCAAAAATACCAACTGAATGATCCATGATTAATTTTAGGACCTTTATAATCCCAAATGATTCCTTTTAAATGAATTTGCATGATTGACCTAATGTTTCATATATTGAACTCTTGGAAGTGCTTAAGTTATTTTTTATACCTAATGATTAAGCACTATATATATATATGACATTAATGAAATGACAGAAGTTTTAATGACATTGTGCACAATGGTTTAATGATCCTAGCTAGGAGGGGGTTAAGGTCCTAGCCATGCGGTTTGATCAACCGTATGAGTAAATAGCATACTACCAGATTGTAGCCTCTGCTTAAGTGATCAATAATAATTCTGTCATTTTATGATATGATATGTTATGAATTCTTGATGCCAATATGGAACCGAACCCATATGTTAAATGACTTCAATTTTATGAATCTTTAATTGATTAATGAACCCATTATTATTATATATTTTATGTCATCATTATCTTCCTTGTGAGCAATGCCCTCACCTAGCTTTACAAGTAAGATAATATGTGTATTACTCACTGAGAATTATTATACTCACCTCGTAATTATTTATTATTTTTCAGGAACAAGGTTGTAGTGGTGGTTGTTTCCTAAGCCATCCATTTCTCCCGCTTGGGACGTCAAAAAAAAACTCCAATGTAATTATTTGTTTCGAGGAATCATATTCATATACTCTTAGAGTTCCATGGTACTGTTGGGTAGGTAGTTGTGAGTGTATATGAATGCTTTATTTAATGAATGTTATAAATGAAATGAAATACAAATGATGTGTATAAGTTAATGAAGTAAAGACTATAGAAGTACTATGAATATTAAAATGTAATTGTGACTTGGTATGCATATATATAAGTATTTTATATATGACTGTGAGAACTGTGGAATTGAGGTTATAAGGATGGTGAAAATATTGGAAGTGTTATTTCTATGCAGGTTGTGTAATATGACAAATATGTCATTGGATTATATTAAAAATACAAGGGAAACCCTTGCAAAATTTTTATAAAAGTAATAATTTTTAAGTAGAATTTGAATATTAAAGAATGGTTTTAAGTTTAAATGATTGATGATTGACGTGTTTAAAGGGTTCTACGGATTTCCGGTGACTTTAGGTTACCAGTGCCCAAAGACCGTTGTGGCCCAAAAGTGGGTCGTGACACCTATGGCTAGGATATTAACCTCTTCCTAGCAAGGGTGGCTAAAATATTAACCCCTTCCTAGCAAGGGTCCCAATGAGGGCATAATAAATTACGCGCAACACCGATGGTATTTTTCCCACTACGCCATCAGAAAGTAGCTCTGTCATTTAAGCATAGAAATAAACAATAGAAATCCAATATGGAAGCTAATAAACAATGGAATAAGGTAAATAATAATAATCAATCAAGTGACCAATAAATCCAATATAAATTCAAGGATCAAGTAATGAATTAGTAATTAAGTAAATATATACATATAGCAATGTAGTAATGTGTAACACCCCAGAAGACTGTTGAAGGGACTGTACAGATATAAGTAGATCATAATAATGAATAAGAAGTTAATAGAAAAATAAATGAGTCAAATTAGTTTAAGGAGGTATAAAGAGAATATTTAATGACAATTTTTACAGAAGAATTTTAAGGACAATAATAGACATTATTAATGGTAATGGATTTTTATAATATTTTTAAGAAATTCTTTACTAAAATTTATGGAGGATACCTTAAATTAGGATTATAAATTATTAAGAAAAAATAATTTGAGAATTTATATAAAATTAGAAAAGCAAATGGATAGTGCGAAGGAAAAGAAAATGATAAGAAAATCTTATTTTGAGGTAATTGTAGGTTCTTAATTTCTAAGAAATTTTCAACAGTTAATTTGTTCAAATTTCTTTTACATGATTTAATTTAGATAGATTATGGTCCAATTAAAAATAAGATGGAAGTGAATATAGTATTAAGAGTGATTGAAAATGGATATGAAATAAAAGAGATATTAAGGAAACGTAAATTTTCGATTTATGAAGTTTTGCCAAAACGAGTTCGGTATAAAAATTCTTTAGTTATAGAGGTTGAGTTTTTAAATTAAATTGAGGTACCAAGGATAATGTAAGATTTCTTACGGCTTTAATGGGAAGAATTTATGGACTAAATTAAAAAGAATTGTGGTAGCAATTATAAATATGAA
Organism: Aleurites moluccanus; assembly: GCA_948193065.1. Lineage (NCBI taxonomy): Eukaryota > Viridiplantae > Streptophyta > Magnoliopsida > Malpighiales > Euphorbiaceae > Aleurites > Aleurites moluccanus. The sequence goes on along the minus strand of CANXYC011085623.1, from coordinate 51,945 downwards.
AATTTTTAGGTGAAAGTTTAAATATCAAAAGATGTGGGACCCACCAAGAAAATATCCATTTACACTAATATTTTCTAGAGAATTCATGTATTTTTCCAAGCGAATATAGATTTTTAATGGAGATTTTTTCTACTAATTTATGAAAATTTGACAAATGGCCAAAATTCTAGAATTCTCTACATTTTTCTTCAATTCTTCTTATGAGCTTTGGTGTATATAAAAGGAAGAGATAGGTTAGTTCAGTAGGGGGAAAAACTGAACCATTCTTGCAAGGCTTCCAAAGAATTTTCTTCAACTCCTTTTCATAGAAACCAAAAACAAGATAGGAAAATTAGAGAAAGAAAGAAGATAGATGAAGGAAAGGTTGATGGAAATTATTGTCAAGCTATGTTGGAGGGAAAGGAGAAGGAAAGGATCATCTAAACTTAATTCTTTGATTTAATTTAATTTATAAGTGTTATAGCTTGATTGGGTAATGAATTGAATTAATTGCTAAACAAGTTAAAGATGAATTAGGATTTTAGAGGATTATGGAATCAAGGTTAAAACAAAAAAACTTAGCTCAAATTCCATGGACTTAATGGATGAATTTGAGAAAGTTTAAAACATAAAAATTGTAGCTTTGGGCCTTAAATATATGTCTTTAAAACAGTTTTGTCAAATTCAAAGTAAAGAAGGAGATATTAGGTTATTAGTGGAACTGACTTGAATGTAGGTTTTAACTGAGAAGGCTACTATATTTTGGTAATATGAGGATCTTAAAGGCATAATTTGATTAAGTGTTAAACATTAAAGTTGTAGATATATATATTATATAATTTCTATAAAAGTGTTTAGAAAAATTCGAAGAGAATACAAAGATATTAGGTTGTAAGTGTAATTGGCTCATACTACCAAAATTACAAGAAAGAGTTACTATATTCTATTGATATGAGAACCTTATGGTCTGAATTAGGAAAAGTATTAAATATGAAAAATATTCATTTATATGTTAAATAAGTGATTGGAAAATGGCTTTGCATTTGGATGAACACATTCTAAGTTATAGGCACAAAAATAGAGTATACATGGATATGAACTGCATGATAATAGGTATACTTGTGGCGAATTATTGAGAATGATGTGGTGATCAGATTGACCTGAAATTTGACTAAGTAGTATTCTAATATGTCTAGTTTAATTAGAAAAAAGAATTGAAATAATTGGATAAGTGTAGAGAGAGATATGATTAAAAGAACACAGACTGCCAGTAAAGATTTTCCATACAAGTAAACCCCTAGAAACGGAGGATTTTAGGAATTTCTTAAATATAAGTATAATTAATGTAATTTCATATTAATTGGTATATAAATTGAGATTAATTGAATGTGTAGCATCAAATGATTAATGAAGATGAAGAGGATACCATAAGTGCTATATCATTAGATTAAAGAGACAAAAGTTGAAAATGTGGAGTTTAAAGGTTAAGGAGAGTCATAAATATGTTACTATGCATATTGTAACCATTCCTTAAATTCTTAAATCCATTTGCTTATTGTCATCATTCGTATAGAAACTTTTTTCTTTATTGACTAATGATTGTTATTTAATATTCCCTACATAAAAATTATACTATGTGATCATAAGTATTGTACCTTAACTTGCTAAATATCTGATGACATGACAGAACTACCCGACCGATGGGGTGGTGGGTAAGTATCATCGTTATTGTGCACAAAAAATACTTTTTACTAGAATCCTTGCTAGGAAGGGGCTAATGTCCATAAGGTCTAATCAACCTTATGTATTTCATGAGTTATTTTATGAGGCCTTATATCTGTTATGTTCATGTTTTTTTGGATTATTGAGCCATTGACATATGTGATCCAAATTAATATTATTTGTTTCATTGATTGATTACGTAACCTTGTTTATAATAATATGTTTATGACTCACATAGTATGTTTATACTAATTATGTGGTTATTTATTACTTTTGAGGAAAGAGAAAATAAAAGTTGTTCTCAAGTCACTTTCTTCTCTACACTTGGGACACTGAGGACTCCAATATAATTAGTGTTTATGGAGTCATATGTATAAACTCTTAAAGCTCCATAGAGTATAACTCGGGATATAGACAATTATGTTTATCTTATGTTTGTGTGGTATCTAACAAGTGTATGTACATATTTTAAGATAACTGGCATATGAAATATCACTGGAAATTTAATTAGTGACTTAATGCACTATGAGATATATGTGATAATTGGTAATGAAAATGATAACAATAATGATATGGTTAAATGTGAATAAGCTAGTGAGACATGACATAAATAAAAATATAGAAGTGCTATGTGTGTCTTCTGATATTGTAGAATTGAGATTATAAGGATAGTGACATATTAAAAGTATTTTTTATGTAGATTGAGAACTCTAAAAAATTATTGAAATGTTGAGTTTGGTACTATTCATGTTATGAATTACTGTAAAAATACAAAAGAGAATTTGTCAAAATTTATACAAGATTAATAATTATTAAAAAAATTGAATATTAATAAATGGTTTTATAATTTGGACTTAAAACCCTTTTCAGGCTTATTTATTTTGAATGCAGAACTATAACAATCGAGGTCAGCTTAAGAGCTCTCAATAGACAATGATTTCATTTTTGATTGACTTCCTTGACATACTAAGTGTGCTTTGATTTTACTTAAGCATGACTTAGTCCACTTATATTTTTATGGTTGTAAAATCTTTGTTTCAATCGTAGATATTTCTGAAATTTAAATAGTAATTAATGAGTTTTTTTTTTTATTAGGTTTCAAAGAGTTTAATGTGGATTATAATTTTTTTTACAAAATAGAGCGTCACTTTTTAGAGTTTATTATCACCAAAAATAAAAGTCGTCCTCTTATAATGATTGATTAGTTTTTAAAAATTTCATATTAAAAAATCATTTATAAAATAAAATCTTTAAAATTATTGGGATAATTAAAACATGTCTTTCTATATATTTTAATAATTTATTTTTGAGAACTATTAAAATTAGATCATTCTTTATTTTTATACTCTTATTTTATCTGTTTTGTAGAAATTATTATCACTTTTTATATTTTACTTGCAAATAATTATTATCATTTTCATCATTGTTAATTTATTTATTATAATTTATATATAATTTTATATCATCTAAATATTTACCTGCCTGGAGTATCGCATGGGAAGGCTAATTAGTAATCATCCTAAAATTAAATTAGTACAATGGAAAAAAAAAAAAAAAAAACAATGGAACTGTGCACAATCATGCGTGGGTGGACTGAGGAAGCAAAATTATCGAGATGAAAGTTGTTGACTGGATCCGAGTTGGCACCATGGGAGGGCCCCACTGCCAAAGGCCTGTTTGACTCACAGAACGGTGTTCTCTTTTTTTTTTTTAACCTTTCCGTTTGCGTGCTTTGACTGGGGCCCACGGACCCAAGTTGCTGAACTCACTGCACCACTGCACGCCATCTTCTCTCACTCAATAAAGCATTAAAGCTATAATCTCTAGTCCATTTTCAAAAAAAGTACACAAAAGTTAGGCATTTAAATTAAGATTTTCAAGAATCTTCTCTCTTCCTCTCATGATCCCCTCTGCTTTGCACTTTTTTGACATGAGACCAGCTTTTCAAAACTACCCATTTGGTTTTAGTCTCTGTTAATGATGTTTCAGTTTCTTGCTTATAATGAGCTACCAAGATAAGGGATTTTGGTGATGCGGGTTTGTATGGGTGATATTTTTGTCAAGATTCATGGACACAAAAACTGGGGTTTGGCTTCTTGTGTGGATGATCCTGGCGGTGTCCCCCTTTTCAAGGATCTCTGCCAATATGGAAGGTTCTTACTGGTTTCTTAGTTTTATTTTTTATTTAATAATTTCTGGGTTTTTTCTCTGTTTCATTAAGTTATACTAAAGTCTGTGGATTTATGAATAATATTTAGTTCTTAATTTCTGTGATGTTGACTGCAATATAGGGTTTTGCTTGAATTTATCGGCTGGGGTTTAGTGCAATTTTATATTGCTTTGTTTTTTTGTGAGTGATATGTTTCAATTTACTGTTATGATGTGAAATTGAGGAATCTTTTATATTTTTTTTCTGATAATGACTGGTATCCATGATTAGAATTAGCTTTTATGAATTGATATGTTAATTTGTTAGTGATAAAACTGTCATTGTCCAATAATATCGGAGATTATATTAACTATTTAAGTTCAAATTAGTTTCTCTGTTTCCTCAAAGGAGATAGTTTGTTTGCCAATGCTAAATGCTTGCACTGAGAAGCTCTGCAAAGATGGTTACTTATTTTCTCTGTATGGTGCTGGTGCTTCAGTTAGTCATTACCAAAGTTCAGATTTTTGACTTGTGAATACTCCACCTTCAAAAATTGTGGATTTTGTTGCAACGAGCAAATTGATTTTTATGTAAATGGAGATTCTGGTGAGATTTATAGTGTAGTAGGATTGGGCAAGCAATTTTTCTTCACCATTTGGTCACTTTTTTAAGCACATGAATTAGTTGAAAGCGACATCTTCCCAATTTCTTTGGGGGTTTAACTGTCCCTGAAAGGACATTGTGTGCAGAGCATGTTAAATACTGGTAAAATACAGTTCATTAATCCTCCAAGGTATAGTTGGATTAAAGTTTTTCTGTAGTCTTTACTGCTTCATAAAAGTGGTGCAGTGATATGCAACTAATTCAGTATCAATATCACAAAGGTTGGATTTTTTTTTGCATTTTTTTCAATTTTCTGATTTAAAAATACTTTAGCATCTGCTATTTTATTCCCAAAGGTAATCTGCATTATGTTACTTCATCTTTGTTACTTTATCCCTTTTTTCATTGATCTACATGTTTCTTATTTGTAATTGATGATGTCTACTTCTGAAAGCAGGTGATGCTTTGCATAACCTCCGCACAAATTTACGGGATCCTAACAATGTCCTTCAGAGCTGGGATCCTACCCTTGTTAATCCTTGTACATGGTTTCATGTTACATGTAACAATGAAAATAGTGTTATTAGAGTGTAAGCAACTTAGTTCATTAAAAGGCTTGTTCAGATTATATGCAAGTTTTATAATCTTCAATGAGATATGTTAAAGTATGATTTCTTATATCTTGCAGTGACCTTGGAAATGCAGCACTATCTGGCCAATTGGTCCCACAGCTTGGCCAGCTTAAGAATTTACAGTACCTGTAAGTCATTTTTCAGAATATCTATTATTTGTTCACTTGGATATCATATCTAAAATATTGTCACATTCTTCTCTTCTCCATTCTTCATGCATCTCTCAATTTCACTCTTTGTTTTCATCATCGATAATTTTGCTGCACACTTTTTCTAGGTTTATAGTAATCTGATTTTATGAAATGTGTTCTTTGATGACTATCGTCAATCATATTTATCAGTCAAAGCTTTTGAAATATGTAAGTTGGCATTTTATGGCAATGGGCTAGGTTCTGTAACATTAATGAAGATTGTGCTCTTTTTCCAAATGAAAATGGAAAAATGAAAAAGAATGCCAAAAAAAAAAAATGACAAGATGGAGTTTTCAAATCCAAACAAATCTAGTGATAGGTTAAAGCTCTATGGTTCAGTAATGGCTTTCGTGGGGCTAGTTTCTGTCTTTGATTAGCTTTATCAAATAGAATTCTCTTATGTAGTTAAGTGACCTTTGAGTCACATGGTGCTACCCACTTCCTTGCTCTTTGGATAGAGATTCACTTGGTATCTGAACATCTTCATATCGGATTAATTCCCTAGCTAATCTGCCTTCAAGCCTTGTTCTTTCTTCCGCTTCATCTATCTAAGCCTCTTCCTTGGTCTCTTCTAGATCAAATGTCTTTTGAGGAAGCCTACCTTCCCCCACTGCCCTTCTCAGTTTATTTGAATAAGACTGGCCTGAGTAGGTAATCCATTCCCAGGATTCATTTTCAGAATGGAGTCTTCCTGGAACCGGGATTAATATCGGGTCAAAGCTTCTGAACAAACTGGACCTATCTGATGTAAAGTTGCTAAATGGAATATCTCATGACCTTGCAGCCTAAAGCTAGTGAATAGCAAATGAATTGATTGATAAGTAGCAATAAGTTTTATTGTTAAGTTTGATTTTTAAATGGCAGAGGAAATTGGCTTTTCAAATGGCGTGAAAACTATTGTGTCTGAGCAAATTGGTTACAATGTATCAAAAACTGTTTATTGTACTTTTTACATATTCTGAGATCTTTAATGGTACAACAATTGTTGCCCAAAACTTTTATCAATTGGCTAATACTAAACACATTGAAGAAAAAATCCATTGAAATCACGTGGCAATGCATACTAATAAAGTGGCTGTACGAGTGTGCACACACAAGCACACATATTATGCTCTTTTTTTTTTTCTTATTAATCTGGATGCACATTGTAGTATCATTTTCATACCCTGTCATTTTTATATGATGGTCTATGTCTTATGGCAGGGAACTCTATGGCAACAACATCAGTGGACCGATTCCCAGTGATATTGGGAATCTAACAAACTTGGTTAGCTTGGATCTTTACTTGAACAGTTTCATTGGTCCTATTCCAGACACATTGGGCAAACTGACAAAACTGCGTTTCCTGTATGAATTTACATCCTTTACTTTACACTATGCTATTGTTTTTTTTATCAGAAGAATCAAACTCATCACAAAACTTAATTTTGTTCATGTATTCCTGGCACCATAATTATGCTGAATGTTGCTTTGCCCATATGCAACACTATAAAGGGAACCCCAAACTTTTTATTTATTTATTCTTGGGGGGAGGGGGTTATGATTCTTTCCATACGCTACTGTGATGAATAAATCATTGAGCGGCAAGAAGCTATTGGCTTCCACTAGTTGTAAGTTTAAATACTTTCCGTAAATGGTAAAACTTAATAATGTCTTGTTCCCAGTAACATAATTTGCTGATTGATTTGAGTATATAAACGCTATAATTATTTCCTTTGGTATCAACCTAATAAAATGTTAATTTGAGCTTGACATTTAGGGGGTCAAAAAATGCCTGTTATATCTGTGACATATCACCCTTTATGTAATTGCATTCAAGGATGACTAATTCAATATTTTGCATTTATGTAAAATAAGATACTTGTGTTGTGTTGCTATATTTTTTCAATCATGATAGTGCTATTTGACATGGTCTGTTATGGTCTGATCTAGTTTGGTTTCCTGACATTGCTATGGATAAATGGTTTAAAACCCTGTTGTTGATATTAGAAGCAACTCACAATAAAGCCTTCGTTTATATAATTTTTTAAATTTAATGATTGCCTAGCACTACAATTATGTCATTATGTAGTAATACATAAGCAACAGTATAGAGGAAACTCCGAATATGTCCTTTTCTTCTTTCTTCTTCTTTTCGCTGCATTGAAGGTGGAATTCTATCCATGTAGTTGTAATCAGTGATATTGACTTCATCATTATTAGGTTTTAGATATTCTACAAGTTTGGTACAACTGATTGTTTGGTGATTGACGTGGAGCAACTTTTTTTATTAGATTTCTTTGTATCACCTCACATATTTTTTAGTTCAAGCTTGATAATATTTAAGGCAGTAAAATATTCTATTTACTTTGGTGAGGAATTTAGTGCAGGCTTCATTTGCTTACAATTATCAAATAATATATCACATAAGTACCTGCACAAGGTCATTGAGCTTGATTGATATGCTTTCTGAATTGTTGTTCTGATGATATTTTGAGTTATATTTTCTGTGAAAATATAGATTCTCTTAGATTTTTAGTAATTGCTACACCATATTCAGTCATTCTGGTTTCTTAAACTTCATTACAATCTTATGTCAGCTTTATCTGTTTGCATATATGTGTTATTGACTGCTAATTCTAGATATGAAAATCATGGGAATGGAATTTAAGATTGTTTTCTTTGTATTTTATGCAAGGATAGTCGACTCAACAACAATAGTCTGTCCGGTTCAATACCTATCTCCTTGATTAATATTACTGCCCTGCAAGTCTTGTAAGTGCATTGATAATTTCAACTTTCATCTTTCTTTATTATGGTTATAGTGATGGTATATTAACATATCATAATGTTTGTGGCAGGGACTTATCAAACAATCGACTATCAGGGCCTGTACCAGATAATGGATCCTTTTCACTATTTACTCCCATAAGGTTTTCCTTCTTATAACTAAAATTGAATATATCTTGTTTGACTCAGATGAACCAATTAGTTATTTGTTGATTAACCTTTTGCAGTTTTGCAAATAACTTGAATCTATGTGGGCCAGTTACTGGAAAGCCTTGTCCTGGATCTCCACCCTTTGCACCGCCACCTCCATTTGTTCCAACACCAACTGCTTCTTATCCTGGTAGTCTTTTATACCAATAATGTAAAGGAAAGAACTGTCTTATTATTGTAGTGATGGACTGACTCATTAAATCTGTAGTCCAACTTTATTTTGATAAAGACGCAACAATTAATATATTTTAATGGTACTCAACTTAAACAATGACATTGCAGCAGCTACTGTTCTACCACTAGCTGCAATTAGTCTGACTAGAAATTGCCCAAAATAAATTAGAAAATGCAATGGAGTTCCAAATTTTCCCAGCAAAACTAGTAGGGAAGTGAAATTTACACTTGAAATAGTGGTTCTCTTTGGTGTTTATTGAAATCCAAATGATAGGGTGAGTTCTATTATGATGGATATGAATGAATAACTCAATTGTATTATTGTTTCAGGAGAAAATAGCCCCACTGGAGCAATTGCTGCTGGGGTGGCTGTTGGTGCTGCTTTACTTTTTGCTGCTCCTGCTATTTGGTTTGCATATTGGAAGCGAAGGCAGCCACCAGAACATTTCTTTGATGTGCCGGGTTTGTATTTCAGATTCAAAATAATGTCTGATGTTTGGAGCTAGCATGTTATTTTAACTTTGTACTTCCTTTTCAGGTGAAGAGGATCCTGATGTTCACTTGGGACAGCTTAAAAGGTTTTCTCTGCGAGAACTGCAAGTTGCAACAGATAGTTTTAGCAACAAGAACATTCTGGGCAGGGGTGGATTTGGTAAGGTGTACAAGGGGAGGTTGGCTGATGGAACTTTGGTGGCAGTAAAAAGACTTAAAGAGGAGCGGACACCAGGAGGGGAGTTGCAGTTTCAAACAGAAGTGGAAATGATCAGCATGGCTGTGCATCGGAATCTTCTGCGACTGCGTGGTTTTTGCATGACACCAACTGAACGTCTGCTTGTTTATCCATACATGGCTAATGGAAGTGTTGCATCATGTCTAAGAGGTACTGGTTGTTGGCTTTCTCTTGACTTTAGATTGACTCTGGTATTATGAACTCTTTTCTTTATCAAAATAGACGATTACAGATTGTTTTGGGGGGAAGTTGATTATCTTTTCTCAAAACAAATACTCCATTCAAAAATAAACTATAAAGAAAACTCTTCTAAGAGTTTGACCTAAAAATATTTTTTTTTTATTTTTTTTTTAAATTGATTCTTTGTGTTTGAAAAATAGTGTTGCAGTCAAAAGTTAACAGTTGGTGCTGTAATGAGATTTTTTTTAAACCGTATCTTGCAAGAAAAATGAAGTATATATAGTGTAATGGGAAAGTGGTACTGGGTGTAAAGGGCCAGTTCACCTGAGATTTCTAAACAATCTGTAATCTAATGGTAAGCCAAATAACTGATACATATTGGCTGGTATTAAAACCCTGGCTTCAAATCGAATTTCTGGTAACATATTTGTTCCAAGGCTTCATGCGCATTCTCAATTGTTTGTAGTTGTATAATATATTATATAACTGTCATTACTCGTTTATATACCCAACATTGTTGATTCACTTGTTTATATTATTTTTATAGTGATGTTGAGCTTTAATGCTACTTCCAGTTTTGCATCTTACCATGTAAATATAATTAAGTTGCATCACTCTGAGATTGGAATTTTATTAACAGAAATATTTCTTTGCAATGTGCGACTTGAGGACATGTGATCATTTTGATTTATTCTTATAGAACGTCCGCCACAAGAAGCCCCTCTTGATTGGCCAACAAGGAAGAGAATTGCATTGGGTTCTGCTAGGGGTCTTTCTTACTTGCATGATCACTGTGATCCAAAGATTATTCATCGTGATGTGAAAGCTGCAAATATATTGTTGGATGAGGAGTTTGAAGCTGTTGTTGGCGACTTTGGTTTGGCTAAACTAATGGACTACAAAGATACCCATGTTACAACCGCTGTACGTGGGACCATTGGGCATATAGCTCCGGAGTATCTCTCAACAGGAAAGTCATCAGAGAAAACTGATGTTTTTGGTTATGGGATCATGCTTTTAGAACTGATCACTGGACAGAGAGCTTTTGATCTTGCAAGGCTTGCAAATGATGATGATGTTATGCTGCTTGATTGGGTAATGCACTGGTCATCTTCCTCTTTGTTTATTTTCAGATGCTTTCTTATCTGCTTTTATCACATGAAGCTAGTGAAGTTTACTAATTATTATCAAGTTTTCCAACTTAGGTAATGACAGACCCAGGGAATGTATTTCCAACTTATATCCTCAGAATATAAGAAATTCCCATGGGAGGTTTTATATATATTGGTTTCTGTATTGTTTATATTCGTCTTGTTTTATACATGAATGAAATTATAATGCTTTGTCGAACTATAAACAATAACATTTACTCTTTCTTCAATGTTTCTATTTACTTGTTCTTTTCTTGCTAATCAACAACTTATTGTTGTTCACTTCTATGATATTTTCTTGAAATTGAGCTTTTAAAAAATTTTCGAGTCAATTATAAATGATATTTTGTTTCTTACCTCTTATCTTTTAGCTCAGTTTTTGCTTGTTTATGTGCTTTGGTTTGGTAGCTACCCTTTTGATTTGGTAAGAAATTCTAACCTTTAAGTGAGACCTAAAGGCAAACTGGCAAAGCTATAGGTGTCATTTATGCTCCATGGTTGTACAAATAATTTGAGGCTGAACTTGGGAGGATATGGAGGCTTTTTCAGCCTCATGGAATTCACATTTAAATATCATATGAAGCATTTATTTATCTCTTTTTTTTTATGAAATTGCATAATTTTATCATCTTAATTGGATCATTCAAAAGTAGTTGGTGCAATCATCATAATTGATTATTTAAGATTAAATTTGTGAATTGCTTATGCAAAGCCAACAATTTTTGGGTTTTAGCGCTCCCTTTTCCTCTCCAATGATGATTGTTGGCAATTTTGAGCTGCCATATGCATAGTGTGGGATTCATTCACATACATGTGTAGATAATATAATGAACCAATTCATATATCAAGGGGTGCCCAAATGGCCTCGAATGTGGGTTATCTCAATAATTTATTCCAGTCTTGTTTTAGTTTTATTTTTTATCTCTGAGAATCAAGCTATAGTGGCACTGTAGGCTATGCACATTGGGTGCAAGACTAAGAGAATGAATGAATGATTGCATTTCTTCTCTCAAACTTAAAGCATCTTGTTTATTTATTTTTTTTCCCTTCGATGCTGCTCTTATTCGGTGATTCGTATCTTTCTGAATTTTCTCGTGCTTCTACTGGCCCTATATATGCCATTTTCATGTATTAACTGCTCTGCAAGTTTTTCAGGTGAAAGCCCTTCTAAAAGAGAAGAAGTTGGAAATGCTGGTTGATCCAGACCTGCAGAACAACTATATTGACACTGAAGTGGAACAGCTAATCCAAGTAGCATTATTGTGTACCCAGAGCTCTCCAATGGAGCGGCCTAAGATGTCCGAGGTAGTGAGAATGCTTGAAGGTGATGGACTAGCAGAAAGGTGGGAGGAGTGGCAAAAGGTAGAAGTGCTCCGCCAAGAGGCCGATTTGGCCCCATCACGTAGCTCCGAATGGATCCTTGACTCCACTGAGAATCTCCATGCTGTAGAATTATCTGGTCCGAGATGACACGTTACCTGTGTTATAGATAAGAAAATTCTCATTTGCTCTGTCCTTTGGATATCCTTCTTTTCTTGAACTCACTGGTTCTGTGTTAAAGTTAATCTAGTCTTGTTGAAGAAACATACATTATAATTTGTGTATATCAATGTACCTAATAGTTATTGCGGCCTTCTCTTTCTTAATTTTGTAACATTGACATAGATCTTGAGACTTGAACAGCAAAAATTTGTATGTATGATGAACAGTGGAAAACTACCTTTCTTCCCCCTTTGTTCATATTCTTGTTCTTTTTATCTGTTACTCCCTCCTTTCCAAAATGCCTTTTTAGATTTTTTTTCTAAAATATCTGTCATTTTAAGATTTTAATAAAGTATTTATTAATTTTTTCAATTTTACTCTCTTTTGTTTTTCTGTTAAATATTTGCATTTATTATTTTTATTTATCCACATCAAAAAAAATAAAAAATAAAAGATATTTTATTCTTTTCTTCTTAGAATTAAAATAATTTAGTGGTTTTTATAATTCGTGTGCAAAAATTTTAATGGACAAATATTTTTAAACAGACGAGTATTACTGCTACCCTCTAGTAAGGCGCTGCTGTGGAGCAGTGATGCGAGATAGGCCAAGTAACTAACTAGTGTGTGTGCTGGGGAGATTTTTTTTATTTTAATTAAAATTGGCTTTGCCTGGTTGAACTGGTCAACTTCATAGTCCAAGAGACGATTTTAGTACATTTAAGTCAAAAAATTTGTTAACGAGTGTTATACCCCATTTTCACCTTTACATGAGATTTACTTTCTATAGTTCTATATAATTCTTTGATATTTCAATGCACTATTTTTATATGTTGAGTTATTCTCTAAGATCTGTTCACCGAATCAATAAAATTTCAGACTCGAATGCTGATTCGGTATTCGGTTCACTCAGCCTAAATTGTTAGCAATTTGGGTTGATGTGAATTGGGATCAGACTTTGTGCATTGGCTCGAGAGGTACTCGAGGGGGAAAAAAAGGACCGACTTTCATGTGATTTGAATATAATAGGCTAAAATTTGAAATTGGTTTGAATTTGAGTCATATTTTTTTTTTTTTAATAATCATATAGTATTCAAATTCACAATTATCTTCGAATCGAGAAAAATTTATAAGAAAATAAAATTCTATCAATATCTATTAAATATTTATAAGATTTAAACTCGATTCAAACTCAAGAGTTTACTTGAAAAAAATGATTTTTTTATTACTTGAATAATTAAGTATTGGTTACAATCGACAGTACCAAAATGCAGTTAATTTTATATCATTTTGAAATTTATATCACATAAAACGGTAATTTCATTTTCAACCATAACTTCATTTCTAACACCATTTTTTACACAAAAAAAAATATTCTTTTTTATCTATTTTATATAATTTATTATAATTTCCCACTATTTTATAATATTTTACTAATTGCCCATAAAAAAAAATATGTTTTACATATTTATTAAAAAAAACTAATTATTAATTTAGCAAAGTAATAATATAATAAATTAAATTATAATAATTTATTAATTAAATGACTCAATTACTATTAATATATTATTTAGAATAAAATTACATTAACAAAAATAATTAAAAAGAATTATATTATATTTATAATTAAAATTAAATATAAATACGGAAATTACATTACATTTATAATTAAAATTAAATACAAATATTAAAGTTAAACTCATCACAGTCAGATAATCCTATTCCTGAATCACCAATATTGTCTCATGGGTTATCATTATTTTTTTTCCAATTTAAATGATGACGGTTTTGGTGAAAGTTCAACTCAACAACCGTGTGGAGTAAAGAAAGTCAAATTAAAAAAAAAAATAATGAACATATGGCAGAATTATATAATAACCTTAGAGAAAAGAATAAATAACTTATGAAAATGTTAAAAAAGAACAGTTTTAACAAGCAGAAATAAATGAATATCCAACTGCAGAATTTGGCCTTAAAAGAAATAAAAGAGGAAAATAAAATTTTATTTTGTGACTTGAACACAATTGTTAATTCAAATGTACGTGAGTATTTTAGAGCTGAACAAACAACAATTATAGAAAAAGAAACCAACAACAAAGGTCTTCTTTTACTACTGATGTTTTTTATCAATATTTTGATAATATTTAAGTATCCGGAGCTAATCTACCAGATTATTAAATTATTTATATTTTAATTTATGTTATATTATTGTATTAATATGTATTTTGAATATTTATGATAATTTTATAAGTGTTTATATTTTATATTAATATTTGTATTTAATATATAAACCAATCGACCTAATTTTGATAATTCGAGATATAATTAAATTAATCGCGACTAAATTCAATCAATTCGAAACTGAATAATAATCAATCAAACCTATAATTAAATTGAATATATAATATAATAATTGATATTTATAATTTATATTATTTCAAATTCTTATATTATATGTCTAAATTAATTAGTTTTCTTAAAATAGATTTTTTTTTTTTTTAAATTTAGGTAATTTTAATTTTATTACTTGTATTTAATTTAAATATTTATGTAAGAATTAATATATATATATATATATATATATATATATATATATATTATAATTTTTTTTAAATTACAATTTAAATATAATGGGATTTTTTTATAAATTAAAATTTTTAAAATTAATTGTTTGTATAAATTAAAAACTAAATAACAAAAGTCAAAAAAATTATGAGCTTATTTGTAAAATTTTAATTTTAATTATAAGTTGTTTATACATAAAAATTAAATGAAAAATGAAAGAAAATACAATTGATGAATAGTAAAATATCAAATTTGATGTTTTATTGTTTATCAACACTATTTTGCAGTTAAAAATGACATTGAGTTGGAGGTCAATTAAAACTGCAAAATAGTAACTGTAGCAATTTTTGTCTTGCATTGGGTAAAAGTTTTCAAAAAGAAATTTCATTTTCTGAGAGAAAATTTCAGTTATTAGTGTGGTTGACAAAATCAGACAGAATCGGCCGATTGAATTAAAAAAAAAGAATTAAATCAAATATTAGTTCGGTCAACTCTTTTTATCTCTCTTCAAAAAATTGAAACAAAACTAATCGAATCGGACAGTTAATCGATCAAATCAAACCTATTTTTCCGGTTTGGTGAGTATTTTTTTACTAAAAAAAGGTCATTTTGTTGTTGAAATTTTTTTAATAAATTCTTATGTTCAAGGAAATTCGAACCCATGACCTTTAAGATCTTCTAAGATTTTTTCCACTGTACTAAGGATAAATTTTATTAATATTTTTCAAACTTAATATTTATAATTATTAGATAATTTAATTAATTATTAAATTATATTATTAACTTTTTAAGATAATTAAATCCATTAAATTTAATGCACCATTAAAATATAAATATAAATATATATATGATTTAAAATTTTATTTTAATTATTATTAATATATTTGTTAATTAATGTGTATTAATTTATTTATTTTATATAAATATATTTTATTTATCATGTTTTTAATATGTAATATAATTATAATATATCTTATGTTTATTATATATTTAATTTAATTATAATTTAACTCTTATTAAATTTTTTTAATGATAAAACTATTTAAATATTAAAAAATTAGAGGACAATTAGTATGATGTATGAGTTAAAATTTTTTCACATAATAATATATGATATAATAAAATATTTTTTTTAATTTTATGTAAAATTAATTATGATAATTTTTATTTTTATAATAATTAGTTATTATTATATTACTATTTTAAATTTAATTGAATTATTTTTTTATTGTATAATAGAAAAAAATAGATTGATATATATTTTTTCTATTATATAATATTAAATTTAATTATTTTTAATTTTATTCTGATTGAATTTTTGATCCTCTAATTTTATGTTTTCATCGATTTTCTAACCGGTACAATTCTGATAATATTGATTATGAAATAGGGAGAGAAAGAGAGAGAGAACCATAAAAAGAGAAAAGATAGTGTGCAGTGTTTAATATTAGTTATTTTATTTATTGGTCTAAAATTAAATAATTAAGATCAATTTCAAATTATATACCGACACATGATATAATAATAAGTGCATATTTATTTAAATAATTGATCCAGTAACGATTTCCCTTCTAATATTAAAAAAACTCTGAACTCTTATATTTTTTTTTTTTTAGAAATTATTCTTAGATCCACATATAAAATAATTTCACATTAGTACTGATGGAGAATAAAATAAGCCATAAATAAAATAAAAATACAAATACGTAAAATAGATGGATGCCACCATCTTTCTCTGTAAATAAATAACTTAGGTAACAAAAAAAAAAAAAAAAGAATCTCATTTTCTTAAGGGAAAAACATTATCTCCCTCCTCTCTACTATATATATACATTTTTCTATGTACATCACAATTCTACAGTATGACCATACTGATTTACATTGGAGTCCTCATTGAAATAGTCCGGTGAGTTTTTGATCCATCTTTTTCTGATTTCAGGTTATAAATTAAGCATACGATAATATCAAACCTCTATTACAGGTATTTAATTGATTGTTTCTCATTAAAGTGGCATGTCTATGGGAAAACACAAAGAAGTTGTGTCTCCTACTTTCTATTTCCACCAGAGATAGAAAATTTCAAATCAAAATAGAGGAAATGAGATTGAATCATCAACCAACAAATCAGATAGAGCAGGCCAAAAAAATCTCAAAGTGCATTCATGATGAAAGCCAAATCCTACAGAAAAGAAAGAAATAGCCTCTCTTTGCTGTAAGAACATCTCTGTGTTGCGTGGAGCTTGGGCCAATCGGGTTTCAATTTTAGTCAACAATCATCATTTTTTGGCCATCCTTTTTTGTGGAATTTCAGATGATAGCCTTGAAATTTCTTGGTGTTGGATTTTGAATAGACTAGCAGTTCTTTATTTTTCATTTGATGCTTCTTTTGATTTGGGTATAGAGCACCTTCCTGTTGAAGTTATAGGAAATATATTGTCTTGGCTTAAGGCTGCTAGAGATGTTGTTATTGCATCTACCACTTGCAAGAAATGGCGTGAAGCCTGGGGTATACATCTTCATACCTGGTTACCATAATCTTACCACTAGCGAAATGGAAATTTTCATAACTACAACAATATTCAAGAACAAGCGTCGCCGGTTCTTTTTCACTGCCAGCGATAGTTGAAGCTAACAACATTTTGATAGAAGAGTTGATGATTTGGAAAAAGAAGAAGAAGCTATCAAGTCAGAGAAACAATGGAAAACAAAGTAGGGAAAAAAAAAACAAGAAACGTAAAAATAAAGCAAGGATCCTGCAAGATAACTCAACAGTAGCGGTGAAGTAAGGGGACGTGTCTTGATGGCTCACGTAGTGATAAAAGCAGCAGAGGAAGTGGTGCTCCATGTCAGCGAAGAACGGCTTTTCAATCTTGAGCCAAGCAAATATATATATATAAGAGAAGAACAAAAAGGATGCTTGTCAGACTTGAGTAAAGATATGCTTTCCCTTATGCTCATTTAAAATTGGACGTATATATATAAGAGAAGAACATAAAGGATGCTTATCAGACTTGAGTAAAGATATGCTTTCACTTATGCTCATTTAAAATTGGAAGAGAAGCTTTGGATTTCTTGGCCTTTTGACATGAAAGGTTATATTATATTGTATGCCCACAGCATATTAATTATTTTTAGGAAAAATATGAGAGATTTAAGTTTATATATATTTCAATTATCTTTCGCAAATCAATAATCATATGCTTAATTTAATTGAGATTAAAGCTAGATGATTATACCCTTCTGTAATTAGTATTTGTGTTATATTTTGTTAACATATAATGCAAATATAATATAATAAATAAATAATATTTTTATATAGATTATTTATTATAATTATGCATTATATATTAATTTCTATCTAAAAATAATATGTGATTAATTAAGCACCTTAAATGTCATTATTAAAAAAAATATTTGGCATAAATTATTTTTTAAAAATAAATTTTTACTAAATTTATTATTTTTGCGGGGAATAAGAATTTCTCGAATTAACTAAAATTTATTGCTCGCGAATTATGGAAAATTGTAAAATGCAAATGCTACAAACAAATAGCCGATAAAAGCAAAAATTTGTTTATTTTTTGCTCTCATTAAGAAAAGTCCACAAATACAAGTGGCAAATGGGACTTAAAAATGCCAAGTTTGAAAGCAAGGTATTATTTTTGAAGACTTCGCAAGGCAGCAAATTTCTTAAGTCCTCGCATGACGAGGCATTATTTCTTGAAAATTTCACGAGACGAGGTATATTTCTTAAATCCTCACATATTGAGGCATTATTTCTTGAAGACTTCACAGTGCGAGGTGAATCTCTTAAATTCTCGCATGGCGAGACATTATTTCTTGAAAACCTTGCAAGGCAAAACGAATCTCTTAAGTCCTCGCATGGCAAGATATTATTTCTTGAAAACCTTGCAAGGTGAGGTGGATCTCTTAAGTTCTCGTATGGCAATACATTATTTTTTAAAAACCTCGCGAGGCAAGGCAGATTTCTTAAGTCGTCATATGGTGAGGTATATTACTTGAAAACCTCGCCAGACAAGATAGATTTCTTAAGTCCTTATATGGCGAAACAAATTATATGAAAACCTCGTGAGGCGAGATGTATTTCTTAAGTCATCATATGGCAAGACATATTTCTTGAAGATCTCACAGGATGAGTTGAATTTCTAAGTTCTCGAGCAGCGAGGTAAATTATATGAAGACCTTTCAGATCTAGCTAAAGAAATCAGAGAAGCAGCTTGCCTCAAACTAGTTGCTTAAAAAAAAGAGATAGATAGATACTTCAACAAGAAAGAAAAGAAATGAATCTTCATAAAAGGAGGCTTGGTAATGATAGAGGCCACAAGCAAAATAGAAGCCACAAAAAAGCTCGTCCCCATATGGAAATGGCCCTTTCAAATCAAAGCAGTTGAAGGATCACCCACATTTGAGCTCGCTACACTAAAAGATGAAGAAAATTCTCATACTTGGAACATACAATATATGTGAAATTATTAATACAAGTTGGATTTTTTTAATCCACATATTATCTTGTGGTCTCACATCTCTAAAAAACCTTGTTTCGACAAGGCACCCAAAGTCCTTATTCCGACAAGGCACCTAAAGACCTCGCTCCAACAAGGCACCCAAAGACCTCGTTCAGAAGGGGAAGGGTTTCATAAGTCTTCATTTGGCGAGACATTATTATCCCTAAAGGAAAGGTTTTCATAAGTCCTCATTTAGCGATGCATTATTATCCTTAAGGTTATCATAAGTCATCGACCAACGAAGCATATTAAGTCCTCAACCAGCGAGGCATATTATTCTTTAACTCTTTAACCAGAGAGGCATGATATTCTTTAAGTCCTCGACCAGAGAGGCGTGATATTCTTTAAGTCCTCGACCAACGAGGCATGTTATTCTTCAAGTCCTCGACTAGTAAGGCACGCCATTCTTTAAGTCCTCGACCAGCAAGGCACGCTATTTTTTAAATTCTAGACCAGTGAGGCATATTATTCTTTAAGTCCTCGACCAGCTGGGCATGTTATTCTCTAGGTCCTCAAGCAGCAAGCCATATTATTCTCTAAGTCCTTAAGCAACAAGGCATATTATTCTCTAAGACCTCATGTAGCGAAACATAATATTCTCAACGTCCTTTATAAAGGAGTGGAGGGCTCACAATTTATTATTAAAGACCCCAAACGGCAAGGCCAGTTAAAGTAGTCAAGAGAGGAAAACATATTATCATAGACTATGAGTTCACATACAGTGGTCGAGACCATTAAAACTACTCCTTTATCCCACTCCTCGAAATGCCAATATTAGAATAGGGAGCGGGGGACTCCTGATGAGGAATAAATTAAGGCACTAATAAAATAAGGACACGTGAATTTCGGTGATCTCACCATCTTTTTCTATAAATAAATAGCTCAAGTAATAAAAAAGGGGAATTTCATTTTCTTGAGGGAAAAACATTATCTCCCTTCTCCTTCTCTCTCTACTATATATACATATTTTCATTTATATCACAATTCTACAATATAATCATATTGATTTAAGCATCAAAATTTCCGTCGAAAACAATCCAATGAGTTTTTTATCTATTTTTCTATGATTTCATATTACAAATTAAGCCTACAACAATATCAACCCTCTATTTCAGATATTTAATAAATTATTTCTCATTAATCACTTTTACATTTCTTAATTGATTGTAAAATGCACAGATAATACATTCAATAACTAATTATCAATTGATAATTATCATTATAGAAAATTAACCGGATACAGGAAAGAAACAACCTTCAAATTTTTGAACTCATGAAAAAAAAACCATTACAAATATTTATCGTCAATTTCATATATATAAACAATTCGATCAAAATGATAAACTATATTAAAAAACAATAGAAAAAGAACTAATCTTTTAAGTATGAAGTTAAATTTCTTTTTTGAAAAATATAAAAATAATGTTGATTCACTTATCCAGTTCTATATTTATAATAAATAGGTGATTTAGGTTACAAATCATTAACTTATCACAATTACAACAATTGAACAATAAAATTTAAAATTTTATTATGTTACATATCATAACTATGAATTTTAGTGCAAATTAATTTTTAAATATTTATTAGTAATTGAAATTTTTTAAATATTTTATGCATTTAATATTATAATATTTCTTAAAAAATATTATAATATTAATATTTTATGTATTTATGTAAGCCATTTACCCAACAAACAAAATATCAATTTATTCTTTTCAATTTTTTTACATTTATTACTATCAATTTATCAATGTATTTATAATTTTTTAAGAGTATTTGGATGGGCGATTGACAATTGTCAATTTGAGATAAAAATATTTTTTTCAATTTGAAAAAGCTCTAATCAGCAATCGCGACTCTTACTTGCTATCAGATTTTGCCAATTTGAAGAAGATGAATCAACAATTAGTATTTATCCAAACACTTAATAATTTTTCAATTATCAACACGTATATGTTTAAATAACAATTGAGTTTTATAATTGGACATCCAAACACTCATTAATTATCTTAAAAAATTATTCTTTACCATTTCTTGACCGTTGGAATTTTTTTGGAATCTCACCAACCCACTCCAATACAAAAATTGCAATGTAACGTAAGTGTAAGTAGAGCAAACCATAGATATCAAAACTGAATCAATCTATAAATGGGACTGATTTAATCATGATCCGTCAATCATAACAAATTAATTTAATTAAAGCATTAAATAGATAAAATAACTGAGTAATAATAATAATAAATATTTAATTTAGAGAGTACGAAAAATTACTAAAAATTTTTATTTATCAGCATATTCTCTTTATTCATTTAATTCATTCATGAATTATTTCTTTCTAAATATTGATACCAACTCATAATTACGTGAGATTCAACTTTGTACAAATTTTCAACTTTTTTTGGCCTTTTATATCATCAAAAAGTAATATGAATGGGATACAAAAAATTTTGAGCTTAATTTTTTACATGGAAGCACTTGCAATTATTTGGTATTTACTTAGGAACAACACCCATATATAAATCTTCATTTTAATTTCAAAAACGTGATTGTTCTGAAGTGAAAATGAAATTTACCCATCCCAACATCATTTTTAATTTTGCTTGAAAATGAAAATGGGTAGGTAATATTTATTACTTAGCTCCGTTCATCATTTAGTTTTGTAATATTAGTGACTTTGAGGTAACATTTATGAAATTCTTCTTTATGTTGGGAGTCCCAAAATAATCCTCAAAGTGTAATATTTATTACAAAAATATAACGAGCGTTATATATCATATCTTTCATTGCGGTACTTGTTTAAAATTAACAAGGTAGTATTATGTTTTCATTAGTTGTATTTTCTAACTGCACTGTAATAAATAAATTTATCATAAATTTTATGTGCTTTTGTAATTATACTATATTCTATTTTTTTATCAATTCTATTTTAATTTAAAATTTTAGCTATAGTTCTACCATTTATTCTAAATCACAATTCTAAGAAAAAATATTTTTATTATTAATTAAAAGATAAAAAATTAAATTGATTATTATCTAATTATGTCCTAGGTTACAGAGAAGGCATAAAGCCACCTACACCTGTAGAATGTCTACTTATTAATTTATAGAAAATCTGTTAAAGTTTCTCCTATGTTTTTATATTATTCCCAACTCAAAATCAGATCTTTTAAAAAAAAAATACAGCCTGCAGAAAAATTGCACTCCCAATAAAACTCTTTATACCCTCAACTCCAATACACCAAAAATGCATATAAACACTTCCAGAATTATTCACATAACCTTCACTAGATTCATTATAATTTAGATTTAATATTTACATTTTAAAGTATTCGTTGATTAAGTGTTTACAAATTTAAATGTCAAAATCTAAGCCAAAATCATGGAGCTGAATTATAGAATTGTTACAGTGTCCAAAATATCCCAAACCGTACATAAATAATGTAGGTTCCCAGCATAAGAATAAAGAGAGCTGAAACCGTCATTATCTAAGTCGCTCCTGTAAAAAAATAAACCATAACTCAGTGAGTAAAATACATATATCATACTTATAAGGTCAATTCTTTTTAATAATAAAGAAAGACTAACAAGATATATTTGAGAGTATTGGTTTACAATAAATAGATATAGATGATACCAATAAAAAAATATGAAACACATAGGTCATTACTCAATAAATCAGTGAGTCAATAATAATAATAATAAGTGTGACAAAAAATTTTGGGTTCATATAATCCATATAGAAAAGCTACATATCTTGTTAGCAATCAATCAATTTGAGCATAAAGTTGATCAGACCTTATGGCCAGTACCTTACCCCTTCCTAGCTAAGGTCTACATAGAATACTCATTGTACACAATGTCGATATAGTAAACCCTACCCCATCGGTGAGCCTTTCTGTCATAATCATATCATTATACCAATTGAATTTACACATAATAGTCATAGAACAAATAATTACATTTAAGATTCTATGTCAACAATCAAGAGTCAATGTAAGAAATATTCAAGTAATGAAGATAATTGGAGAAGTTTATGTAATATATATATATATAATTAAATTTTAGCAAAGCCAATTTAGAATGAAATAAAAAACTAAAGTAGAAGGATTCAATAATTCAAATGGAGTGACAAAACATTGATATATTTACATTACTTACCTCTAAACTAAAATATGTCAACTATTCTCTTCCTAAATTAACTAAAGCAATAGGGATGCTCCAACTTTTCAACATCTTTGCCCTTATTTTTGCAAGTTATATATTCAAATTAAATTTTAATTTAGACTTCAATTAGTATGAAATTATTTTAATTAAATTCTAAGAAAAGAAATTTTACATTTCCCTCCAAACCTTAGGGTTTCAACTAGAATTTCCAATGCTGACAGTCTAAGTTCTCCTAGTCATATTTTGAGCTATACTTATTCAATTCATGTAATTCTTTTTTGTTTTCACAAAAACTAGACATATCAAACTATAACATATCCAAAATTGAGATCATTATGATCACTACACAATTTATAATGAATTTTTAAACTCTGTCCTACACCCTTGCAATATTTGTCCGAGCATACTCTAAACTTTTCATTATAACTCAAATTATAGATGTTTAATTATAAAATTGTTTTACAGATATTTAGAAGACATATAAATTAACATATTTCATGTTTTGTACTTTTATCAATTCGGAATCTAAAGTTCTCAATTTCGTAAAATTCAAAAACTTTATAGTTCAGGGTAGTATTCTAAGTCAGTCTCACTTATGGCCATATATCTCCCTAACCACTCGAAATCTTGTAGAGATTTTTTAGGAACATGTAATTAGGACCTAGATCTACAACTTTTATGTTTTGGCCATCCTCAAATTCAATTATTAAAATTTCGGATTACTGCCTTAAAATAGTTTTCAGAATCCACTTAAACCCTATTTCATCTTCAATCTCTTTAGCTTAATTAACTCAAATATTTACCAAATCAAACCATAAAACTCTTAAATTAAATTAAAAACTGAAGTTTAATAAATTTACCTTAAACTTGAACAATTGAATTCCTTATTTTTTCGTTCCACTAAATAACTTGAATACCAAATTTCATTTAGTTTTTCTCCATTAATTTTATTCTTTCTTCAATTTCCATCTACTTTTGGTTGGTTTTTCTTTAGAAAGGGTTAGGATAATATTTTTGGTTATTTTCACCATTAGTGGTTCGGCAAAAATATATTGAATAACCAATCTGTTCATCTTTTTATATACACCAAAAGTCAACTTAAAAAAATAAAAAATTCTAGATTTTGCTTATTTGTCATCTTTTTACTAATTTGATAAATTAATTGATTATTTTCTATAAAAAATAAATCATCTCCATCATTATGGCCAGTCACCTAGCTTCTTTTCTAGAATGAGTGGGTCCCATAACTTTATTTAATTGCATTTTAGTCTAAAATTTTTCTTAATTGTATTTGACCCTAAAAATTTCTATAATTTATTATGTTTATTCATATATTCAACATCAAGTATGAGAAGTGAAATACCTTATATTGGGTTGGTCTATCATTTAAAAATGGTTTTGAGTCAATTCTAGATCCCAGACAATAAATTTCTAAAATTACCCCCAAAATTGCTATAAATTACGATTTTGTCATTACTCTTATTTTCAGTATTCTAAAATATTTTTCAATTCTTTCTTTTCACCATAATTTCACATAAAATTAACTAACTTAATCACTCCAAGTCTGGGTCAGAAATTTTTAAATCAACCAGACTGCTATTTTTCCGACAGTGTAATTAATATCGGTATTTTCCAAGATACTATCACAAAAGTGACCTGGTTGAGATTCAAAAATTCCTAAGTATTACACTCTACCATTTTTTATATATTTCAACAATTAATTGAGTCTATTCATGTTTAAATTAATATAATATCAGTTACTATAATTTATTATATTACAATATCATATTGTTAATATAATTTTTTATTATTTAAATTTTGATTGGAGTCAATTAGACTTTCTAAATTTATAAATTTAATTAATTGAATAACTAATTTATTTAATAGTAATTATCAAATTCACGAAATTGAAAAATTAATTAATTTCTATCAAAGTGATAATATATGAAATAAAATATCAAATAAAAGTTTTAATTAAACTAATATTTCATTTAAATGATAAGTTAACATTATTAATTTAAAATTTATATTGAATGTAATTATTAATGATAGTCTTTTAAGTAATTATACAATTTAAAATTTTCAATATTTATATTATTCAACGCTTATTTAACTCTTAAATTTTATAATCTATTTTAGGATTGACCTAAACTTATTTACATATAGAGAGAGAGATAAATATATTTAATTAGTATATTAAGCATATTGAGTAATAAGTCAAAATTTTTATTCATTTAATTCATACATGAATTATTTCTTTCCAAATATTAATACTAACTCATAATTACATGAGATTCAAAGTTGCACAGATTTCAACTTTTTTTTGCCTTATATCATCAAAATATAATATGAATAGGATACAAAAATTTGTGTAACTTTCCTTTTGTGTGTTTGCATGGATGACAATTATATCAGATCTAACTCAGCTTGCTCGATTCAAATTTAGCAAATAATATTTATTTTATTTAATAAATAGGACGGATAGTTTTTTTTTAACTTATAGCGGATTCAGGTCATGTCGAATAATAGTAATATTTGATTCGAACCCAACCCGATTATATATATTATATATATTTTTTATTTTTTTAATATTTAATTTATATATTTTTTAAATTTATAATTATTTTTATGTGAAATATAAATTATATTATATAAATATTTGAAAAAAATACATAAATAAATATATAAATATTTTTTTTAAACAACAAAATAAAAAAAAATATAACAATGGATATACCTGACTCGACCTGAAATAAAATGAGTGGTCGGACGAATATTTTTATTCTCAAACGAATCGGATTCGAATTTTGTAAAACTCAATCCAAACCTGACCCATTGTCATCCCCATTTGTTTGACCTTAATTGCCCGTAATATTTTTCTTATGTTATAATTTATTATCCTTTCCGATTGAATTCAATATTAGAGTTTATTCACAATTTTTCTCCTTTTATGTATTGCCTAAAATTTACGGTTTCGTTTGGAGTGTTTAGAATTAGAGTTAGAATAGGAATTGAAATTGAAATTCTCAATACTAATGTTTGGCAGTCATCTATAATTAAAATTGAATTTCTACCTATAATTTCATAAAATTGTAATATAACTAAAAAAATAATTTTATAATTTTATTATCAACCCATAAAAATTACAATTTCATAATCATCACTATCATTCTCTCTCTCACGGTTGTTGCCACCTCTAGCACCACTGCCGGTGATAGTGATTTACCACTGTCGGCAATGGTAGTCCGCTACCGCTATTACAAGCGATGAAAGCTCGTCGGACAGTCATTAACGGCTATGATCTTATCGGACTGTCATCATCAGTGATCCACCTTTATCGTCACCATCGACGGTTCACCACCACTCCTAACTTTACCGTTGCTTTTAACATCACCGATTTTTTATTTAATTTTAATTTTTTTATATAAAATAAATTTTAAAATTATAATTTCAAAATAATTTTAATTTTAAAATATTAAAGTTAAAATTTCCAATTCCAATTTCTTAATCAAATGAAACCTACGTCTTTTTGAAGAAATAGAGCATCTTTTTTAGCCAAGCTGTCCACACTAACCCAAAACCTTTTTTTTTTCCGCTAATTCTTTGGTACCTTGGTACATGGTGTACCTAGTAATTTTCGGCTATTGGATCTTAAATGATAGCATCTTCACCACTCATTGTTTTTATTATAAAGTACAAGTTGACTATACAATTAACCATGGTTGAAAATGATGGGTCCCATTAAAATAAAAGCGCCATTTGAATATTTATTTATTTTGTTCAAAAATACCCTTCTATCACCAATAACATGTGTATGTAATTTTTTTTTAAAAAAAAATTATTTTATTTACTAATATTATATAAATTATATTTTTAAAATTTATAATCTTATTAAATGGCTATAAAATTTTTATTACATCATTAAAAATTTATAAATAAAAATTATTTTATCTTCTAAAATATTATAAATTTATTGTTATGAAACTAATGATTTTATAATTAAATATCTATCTCATAATACAAATAATCAAAATTAATATATGACCATTAGGAAAATTTATTTATCCACTATTATTAAGAAAATTTATAATTCACTAATAAAGTATAAATATTTAATTTTGAAATTATATAAAACTCGTTAATTTTATATATGTCTAAAATCCTACTTGATATTTTCTATACTTTTCAAAATTATAATTATACTTTTTTTTTTTTAAACTGCTTTTTAAAATTTCAAATATCTTTAAACATTTATTTGTCAAATCCCGAACAATACAAAAATAGCTTATTTAAAATGACATGATAATAGCATTCTTGTTAAAAGTGGATATGACAAATTAGTCGAATCAAAAAATTAGAAATCGAATCAAAAATTAGTTCGATTAATTTTTAAAAATTCGTTAAAAATTAATTAACTGATGAACTAGTTAAATTGAGCCAGCTTTTTTTATTCGAGTCGGTTAGATTTTTTTTTTTTACTTTATTTTTTTTATTTTTTATTTTTTTTAATTTTTAATAAAAATAAAAAATATCAAATTATATTTATTTTTATCATATATATATATAATAAATGTCAAATTATATATATATATATATATATATATATATATATATATATATATATATATATATATATATATATAATAGGTTTGATTTCAATCAAATTTTTAACTTTTTATTTTCCCCGATTCTTTTACTTATCCGATTTTGAAAACAATTATACATCAAGAGCCATTTATTTTAGCAATAGTGTTTAATTGTTATGACTAATTGTTAATAATTTATAATCATTGATTATAAATAATTGTATAGTATTTAGTTATTCAATATTGGAATCAAAGTTAAATTGTAAAATAATGAATGATATCTTATTTTATATATTATGATAAATTTTAATTATATGTAATTAATAATTTTAACGTTTTATATAAAATATATTAATATAAATAATTACATATTTTAATTTAATTATGTGAATGAACCTAATTAAATGTTAAAATATTTAAAATAAAAAATATATATATGTATTTTTAATTAGTAGTAACTGTATTTGTAGTTATTTTAATTTTAATGGTATTTTTTAATAAAAACGATATTTGAAGTTCAAATAAATTTCAAAATTTAGTGGTTATAAATATAATTGTTGACTTTTAAAATTTTTATCAAACACCATGTGTTAGTAGTTGAATATTTAACAGCGGAAAGTTGGATTCTAAAAATCAAACCATTTTTAAAATTAATTTTTTTATCTTTTGGAGAAAATACAAATTAGTATATTGTGTTTTTGCGACTTGTGAAATTTTTTATAATAATTTGAGACATATGATTTTTGCCGTTAAATACTTTATTGACACTTTATCGATAATATTGCTAACATTTCATTCATATAGCGTCACATCAGAATTAAAAAACAAAAAAGATGTTGAAAAAATTTTTAATATAATTTTTAAAATTTAAAATAAAATTTTTAATTGGTTTTTATTGTATTATATTATAAATTTAATATTTACAATTAAATTAATTAAATAATATTTTATATTAATTTTTAATATCAAATTATAAAATTTTCAATTGATAAAATTTTATATTATTATTAATAATTAAATTACCAAATTTTTAATTGACAACTAAATTTTTTTTTTACATTTTATAATAAATAATATAATAAAATAAATTTTTGTCAACTAAAATTTTATAATTTAATTATTAAAAATTAATATAAAATATTATTTAATTGATTTAGTTATAAATATTAAATTTATAAAATAATATAATAAAAATTAATCAAATTTTTTTTACTTTTTTAAAAAAATTTATACTCAAATTAAATTATTATTTTTTTTTATTTTAACGTAACTCTACGTCATCTCTAATATGACGACACGTCAATGATAATATAATATCATATGAATGACACGTCAATAATTTTAATATTATTAGATAAAATATTATTAAAATATATAATAATAAAATATTATTAAATAAAATATAACTAAAATATATAATGATGAATATCATAAATTTTGAATTGTCACAAAAAAAAAAATAAATAAATAAATAAATTATTGATCCCGAATACATAATACTTTTCCATGCTTCCCTCTTATTATTTTTTTTTTTATATATATTTTCATTTGTAAATTTTTAACAGATAGAGGGACAATTGTGGAAAATTAAATAATTAAATGTCACATCACTTTATATCATACGTCATTTCAGCTAAATGGGACCTATACCTACTAACTGTTGGTTTATTTTTTAACTACACACGATCAACGGTGAGAAATACATCAATTTTAATCCAATTGACAACAATAGGTACGAGGTATTAGTATACCAGCTACACCAAAGAAGGACTCTTTTTTTAGCCATGACTAGCTGTTTGGTGGATCCACACGTGTGGCTAAAAAAAATGGCCATAACGTTCTAACATGTTGAGGCATATTTCTCTTTCCTATTGCACAATGAGTCCAAAGTTCCAAACTTTTTTATTAATTACGATTTAGTATCTAAAATTTATTAAAATTTATAAAATAATTTATATATTTTAAAAAATTTATTATTTAATCATTATATTTTAATTATATCATATGAATTAGTTATTTCATTTAATTTTTTATAAATTATGCTAAAAAATTTTAAAAAAATAAAAAATAAAAAAAATAATTTTTAATAACTAAAATACTCCTCTTTTATTTTCTTTTAAATTAAAAACATTATATTAAAATAAAATTCATAATCATTTCTCTCGCTTTCTTTCAATATATAAATCTATAATTATAAATTTTTGTTTATAAAAAATCAAATTTAAAATTTTTTTATTAAACAATTGAAAGTTTAAAATTATTTATTATTAATCCCTAAAATTTATTGAATCTAACAAAGTGATTCTGTAAGTAAATGACTTTTTAGTCATTTTATAGATATTTAACAGTAAAAATAGACAGAAAAATCAATTCGTTAATGAAATCAAAATATAAGGATAAATAGTGAGTTTTTCAAAATATAAAAATTATTTTATTAATTTTAACAAATCTCAATAACTAGATAGTAATTAACTTTTATTTTTTAACTCATTTAGACAGCTTAATAAAAGGCATAAAAATCAATGTCTGACAGGTTAAACAATCAATAAAAATATAAAGTTAGAAAATTAAATATTTGACTGGAGTTAAAAAAATAAATGAAAATTAATTAAATTAATATTATATAATATAAAAAATATAAATTTTATTATATATTTTGACATTTATTATTATATACTCAAAATATATATAATACAAATATAACTAAAATTAAATAATAAAATAACTATATAATTAAATATTTTTTATCTATAAGAAAATTTTCATTAATAAATCTAATTAAATAACTACATAGCTAAATTACTTATAATAAATAAATAAATCAAATTTAATTTAACTAAATAAAAATATTTTTATTGAATTAATTTAAGCAATTTTAGATTTTTAATTCAATTTAATTAAAAATATATTTTTATTAGTATTATAATTAATATTACGTATTATAATGACTCAAATTTTTATTAATTTTGATATTTTATTTTATAATTTTATATATTTACTAATTTATATTTATAAATATAAAAATTAATATATTCTAGTTATACCCTTAAGTATTATAATCTTCATATATGATCTCTACATTAACCTTTCAGATTTATTTGATTAATAAAAGAGTTTATTTCTTTTATTATTGTTAGACTCACTCATTAAATTTAATATATTAAAAAAATAAAATATATAAAATAAAATAAATATATATTTATAGTCTAGTTAGAATCACATAAATTGACTCAAAATATTTATAATAAATTAAAAAAAAAATATAATTTTGTCCATGAATACACATCTTTCAAACATGTATTATATGAATTATATATAAGAGTGATAATTTTATCCGTTTCATTAAATATTCATTTAACGATTATCTACTTATTTAATAAATGAGATAAAATTATTTTTTAATTTTAACTTGAGTTGAATTTAAAATAATATAATTCACTCTAAATCTAATATATATATATATATAATTTATTTTTATTTTATAATTATTATTTATGTAAAATATAAATTATATTATATAAATATATAAAAAAATATAATAAAATAGAATTAAAATTATTTTAAAAAATAAAAAAAAAATTATAGAACGAGTATTACTCACTTCGATGCGTCTCACTCATCCCACTATTTTTAACGAGTCATTTCAAATTTTATAAAATTTATTCTATATTTAATCCATTGTTATCTCTCTCTCTCTATATATATATATAATAAAACAAAAGTGATTTCTTGAAAGGTCACATGTTACTTTTTTTAAATTGAATTTTCATGTATAAATTAAGGATAATATAAAGTTTATATTTTTTAATTATTTATAATTTTTTAAAATAAAACTCTTTCTATAGATAAATTATTTTTAAACTTAAATTTGAAATTTTATTGAAATAAAAATATATATTCATCGTTAAAACAAGTATACACTTGCATGTAACAAGTCCTTGATATAATGAATGGATTTCAATAAGGATAAAAATAAATATGTATTTAAAAATTTACTATTATTTTAAAGGCATTTATATAGTTTTTGAAATAATATTATAATATTTTTTAAGTCTGAAAAATAATTTATTATCGATGCCTTCCTTCCATTAATTTAAAATAAAAAAATCTGTCATTTTTTAATAATTTAGACGTGAAAGCGGCACAAAACAGGCATTAAGTGCGCTTCACATCCCCAAGAAAAAGAGTCAATGTCTGCGATTACACGTGGCTCATTTCTATTGGTTTTTGGTCATCTCTACAACCAATCAAATAATAGTTCGCAATAAAATAATCTGAATGGAGGAGAGTGTGCACATGCCATCAGCCTTCGTGGACTAATCAGATCATGCGGGTGAGGGAAAAGCCTGTGGTTTGGATGGTGATGTTATCATAGCTCATCATGGAATCTTCTTTTGAGAAACGCGTTCACACCTAAGGATATGTATATTTTCCATTCCATGCTTAAAAAGTGACCAAAACTTTTTTTTTTTTACGATTGAAATGTCGGAATTATCCTTAGAGGAGATTTATTAGATACTCTAACCATAAATGCGAAAAAGATAATTAAAATGTTATTAATGATTTGAATTATTTATTTTCCCCTTTCAATTCATAAGAAGATAAAGGGTAAGCAAACAATTAAACTTAACTATTTGTTGATAAGAAAAAAAATTAACTTTTGTAGAAATATCAATGTGATAATTTTTATGATATTAAAAAAAATGTGAAATTATTTGTATTAAATAAATAATAAATTTTAATTGTATGGATTATCATGTTTGTATATGAGGAATAAATAAAATAAAATTTACCATTTATGAATATCTTATTCAAATGAGTTGCTCAAAATATTTTATAGCCAGAAAAGTTATTAATGATTTCACATATCCGTATTTTATAAATATTTAATTAATAGTTATATTTATATATTTTTTTTTCTTTTTTGTAAATTATTTTATTTATATTTAACAGTGAAAATAAGAAAATTTGATATTGACAAAATGAAACTTTAAGTATGGATTAATGATTTTCTTAAATAAAAAATGACTATTACATGTATTTAGTCAAAAATTGAGAACCAACTAACATTTTTTCCTTACATAATTATTAGAATTTTGTTTATATTATTATTATCCGTTAGATGGGATATAAAAATAAACCAATGTGTTTTTATTTATTTATTTAAAGTCATTTTTAAAGTTGAAAAATTTAAATTAAATTTTTTTATTAAAATTAAATAAAAAATATTTATATAAAAAAAAATGATAGAATCTTT
Source organism: Aleurites moluccanus (assembly GCA_948193065.1). NCBI lineage: Eukaryota > Viridiplantae > Streptophyta > Magnoliopsida > Malpighiales > Euphorbiaceae > Aleurites > Aleurites moluccanus. Next base: position 18,875 of record CANXYC011085623.1, on the reverse strand, counting down.
CATGTTTTATCTTGTAAAAAAAATATATGATGTAACTGTGATTTATAATTGAAATGATAAATAAATTAAATCACATAGTTTTCTATCTCTTTATATTTAATATATGGAAGGATAATTTAGTCATTACACAAATTACTAAATTTCATTTTTTTGTGGACTTGGTAATATCAATCCTTTTTGTTTGATTTTTGTTACTACTTCCTCCTGTAATTTCCTTTGGCCCTTTTATATCAAATTCTCTCTTTCCCCCAAAATTTCTTTTTACATTTTCAATCCCCAGCACCTACCCAGACGCCAAATCGTACATCTAATTTTCTAAATGTAATCATAACCGTTGATTTCTAAGACTATTTACAAAACATGAATACTCAGTATCATGCGGCTTAAATAAAACTACTAGAACCTTCTCACTCTCCTACTCTCCGTTATATATCATCCCCTTCTTTTTCTCCATTCAAAGCTTGTGTTTTGCTCGTGCTCGTCTCACGCTAGGGTTTTGATTCTCTTTTTGGATCTCTCTAAGTTTAGGTCAATCTCTCTCTTTCCCTCTCTACGATCTCTTTGAACTTTCTGTTTGGATTGATTTTCTTAGTTCAAGAATTGGTTTGTAGATCTGATTCTTTGTAATGTGAGAAATTTTGTGTATTTGTTGATCGATTTGTTTTTTTTTTCAATTTTTTTTTGGATTTATGGTCTGATCACTGATCTGAAAGTGTTTTTGATTTTTTTTTGGTTGCAGAATCACAGAAAGGAAAAAAAATGACGAAGTGTTACCCAAAAGTAAGCGAAGAGTACCATAAGGCTGTAGATAAGGCCAAGAAGAAGCTCAGAGGTTTAATCGCTGAAAAAAACTGTGCTCCGCTCATGCTTCGTCTCGCGTACGTATTTTACTTTTTGTCTACGTATTTTACTTTTTTGTCTCCGTATTTGTAGATTATCGAATGTGAGAGAAGAGAGATTTGATTGGATGAGAATGGTGTTGTGGTGCAGATGGCACTCAGCTGGGACTTTTGATTGGGCTACAAAGACCGGAGGTCCATTTGGAACTATGAGGCACCCTGAAGAGTTAGCCCATGCTGCTAACAATGGGCTTGATATTGCTGTTAGACTCCTTGAGCCCATTAAGGAGCAGTTCCCTATCCTTTCTTTTGCCGACTTCTATCAGGTATATTATTATATATTTTTGTATTTCTTTTAGGGTGAAGATGTTCTGATTATTTGATCTCATTGATTATTTTTATTTGATTTGATTTATTATTTGTGTAGCTCGCTGGTGTTGTTGCTGTCGAGATTACGGGTGGACCTGAGGTCCCATTCCACCCTGGAAGAGAGGTCTGTATATTTTTTATTTTTTAAATTAAATGAATATAATTATTAGCTGCATAGTGAAATTTTGGATTTTTTTTGTAGTGAATAAGGAATAATATTTGTCAATAATTGATTTGATATTTTAGTTGCTGTACCCATATATTAAAGTGAAGTTAATTATGTGTTTTTTACATATATTGTTAAAATCAGACCGGACTGAACGTTGGACCAGTTAAACTGGGCCTTCAATCTGGTCAGAATAGAATTAGAAACAGGATATATACTGAACCGGAAAAAACCGGATAGAACTGGGAAAAAGGGAAAAATCAAAGACTCGGTGAAAACTTAGTTTCTTAAATTCTGCGTCTTTTTTACGTTAATGTGGAAAAACGATTATTTTTGGTTACTAGCGAAATTGAAGGGATTCTATTAATTGCGATATGGATGGAGCATTATGAAGATGTAGGCGTTGTTTGGTGTGCTAATTGTGCAATGAAATGAAGAGAAATTAAACAAGAGAAAAAAAAATTTATAATTTTCCTTCTGTTTTTTGTATCTTCTATTTGTTTGGTGCACATATTGCTTTCCTTTCTTCACTTTGTTTATCATACTTTTTGAGTCAACGAAATGGAGTTGTTGAAGATAAAGAGTTTCAATCTGTCTCTTATTTTTATCTTTTTTCAACTTTCTGAGGAAGCAAATAGAGCATCACTTGATTTCTCCTAAATCTATATATTTATAAGATTTGAGTATTTATTTAATAAAATATTGGCAAAAGTATGCTGAATTTGGATTGATTCATGAAAGTTTTTTGTGTAATATTGAAATCCCTTGATATCCCTTTATTTAAGGGTGGTGTTTCAAGTAAAGGATGAAATAAATTGTAAATGTTGGATACCCTTTCCAAAGTTGGCATATCATTTTACATGAAGTGAATGAAGCCAGTTCTTGTTTAGAGTGTTTGCAAACGGTATTAGTACAGATTTTGTTCTGATGAGATCATGGTTAATCACTTATTGGGTTTCGTTTAAGGTTTTTCCAATTTCAATGTGTGTTTTCTGGATTTTAGTTTTCAAATGGTACTAATGGTAACCTCATTATTTCAGGACAAGCCTAAGCCACCCCCAGAAGGTCGTCTGCCTGATGCTACCAAGGGTTAGTTTATTCCACAATAATTCGCCTATAATTCAAACTTAGAATCACCTTTGTTGCTTGGCTGTTTATAGGTTTGGCGAGTTCCTAAACAATGTAATCATTGTTGCAGGTTCTGATCATTTGAGGGATGTCTTTGCCCGCACAATGGGCCTTAGCGACAAGGATATTGTTGCTCTATCTGGTGGCCACACCCTGGTTAGTATTTAAATTGCCTTGGTTTCTTTTTTATAATGGATGCATTTCTGGAGGGTGATTCCTAATTTTCTTTCTTTTACTGATTCAGGGTAGATGCCACAAGGAACGATCTGGTTTTGAGGGTCCCTGGACTACTAACCCTCTCATCTTTGATAACTCCTACTTCAAGTGAGTTCTGTCTGCATCTTTTTTGTGCATGCTTATTTTTTCGAAGTGTGTGTGGACACTTTGTGTTTGTGCCTATTGCTTACATGTTATGTTTTAACAATCGACACTGCACATTCTTAAACCTTGTTAGGGAGCTCTTGAGTGGAGAGAAGGAAGGTCTTCTCCAATTGCCATCCGACAAGGCTCTTCTTTTTGATCCAGTCTTCCGCCCACTTGTTGAAAAATATGCTGCGGTTTGTATCTTCAATTTTTTTTTAAACCATGTTAAATGCTCTTGATGTTTAAAAAATACATGTTAAAATTCTAAGATTGTTCATTTCTGGTTGCCCATATTGTTCCTATTCATCTTGTGCAGGATGAAGATGCATTCTTTGCTGATTACGCTGAATCTCATTTGAAGCTTTCTGAGCTGGGGTAACTTCAAATTTCCAAATGTGCTTTGGTTTGAATTAGCTTGGCTACATTGTTCTTTAGCCTTCTATGATCCTCTTTAATTAACCATTTATGTTGCATTGTCTTGCAGATTTGCTGATGCCTAAGAAGCCCTTTGGATGTAGAGATTCCTTGCATGCCTTTCCTCTTTTATCTGTTTTTAATTAATTTTGGAAGATTTTGTTTTAGGCACTGGGTTTGGTAGTTTGATGGAGTTGGTGGACTTTCTTGTTTTGTTGCATATGATGAATTGGAAGTGAAGTGTTGGATAGAATGCTTGTTACTTCTTTATGATTAAATAATGTAGAAGTTCTATTTAAACTTCAAATCAAAATCCTTGGTGATTTTCTCTCCCGCCTTTTGCGGTCTGGCAAATTACAATTTTCATTTGCTGTGCGAGGCAGTTGTAGATTTTGTGGATGTTACATTTCCCTGCTCAAATTGTCGCTTGTCAGCAAGCTGTATGTCTATGATGCAAGGCCCCAATAAAATCTAGAGAAACAAATTTCGCTCTGCGTTGCAGGTTCCATCTGCAAACAAATTTAGGCCATGTATTTCCTACTGGCAAAATCTTATTCAACGAAAGCTAATAGTTGGAAATTGGTATGCACCGAACGTCATTCCTCATTTTTATTATTTTTTTTAAAATATAATAAGAAAACCACGGCATGGATGAGTTGTGAATATAATTTCCCAGTGAATGGCTTAACTCTTTGTTTTTAAAATTATGGAAATTTAATATTAAAATATCGATGTTGACTTTAAAAATTTAATATCTAAATATGAAAATATTAAATAAAATTTTGAGAAATATTTTAAAGAGTTTAGTTAAAAAAAAAAAAAATATTTTAAAGAATAAGATGAATAATTATAAATTAAAATATAAAAAATATTTATCTAGTATCAAGGGTATAAAATAATATATAATTCTTATGAAATTAACAATTTAGTATAATAAGGGAAAAGGGTTAGGGTTAAAATTTTTTTTCCTATTATAGCGTTTTTCTCATTTAGGCACTTTTTATTTGATGGTACAATCATATTCCTAAATTTTTCATGTTTGATATAAAAAAAATTTCTTCATCAAAGTTTCAATCATTTATCTGTTTAAAAATTATATTTTAATTTCTCATTTTTTAGGAAAAATTACTTTCTATTTCCTTAAGGATTTTTTTTTTATATATATATTTTTAATTACAATTGATTAAAATATAAAAAATATAAAAAAAATCTTTAAAAAATTAAAAAGTAATTTTTTCTAAGAAATAAAGAATTAAAATATAATTTTCAAACAATGCTTGTTTGAAAATTTTTTTTATACCGAACTTAAAAAATTTAAAGGTTTAGTTGTAATACCAAATAAATAAAAAAAACTAAATAAGAAAATCGCTGTAACACAGTTTTTTTTTTTTAATCCTTATCCCTAAATTTTATAGCATATTATATTTAGTGAATTTGAGTATTTATAAGACTTTTTTTATGAGTAATATAATATACACATAATTGTTATTTTACAATAAGTTAACCATATTATAATAATATTTTTAATGTTATATTAAATTTTTATGCGGTTTAAAAAATCATTCATTTCATTGATTGGAAGATTTCAATGAGAATTTATTAGCCAGGGACAATGATATCTATTATATTGAAGAATATACATATTAATGAATATATATTTAATTATTCAATAACTTTTGAATAATTTATGAGATTTTTTTGTTAATGATATGTGAAATTTCAAATCAAAATTTTTGAATTGTGTTTTTAATTTTTTTTTTAAATTATTTTAAATTTTTTGAAATATTATTATATTTTATTTGATATTTTAATTTTTTTTATGATATTTAATCGATATAGACATATTTTGTAACCATTATTGTCTTAATATATCATTGAAAATAATGTCAAATGAGTTTTTGATGTCACACAATCAAAACTCAATTGTAGTCCATGTTTAGCATTAGAGAATTACATAGTGGGATTATTTCAAGGGATTTGTCCTATCTAATGATATGATAGCATATATATTTAATCCAATAGTGAAACTCTATTTTGCAATATTTTTTTTTATTCCTAATTTGTGTGGCGCAGAAAATACCAACGGAAAAAATTGAAAGGAATGAGTCCAATTATGAATATGATATCCTTAAATGATGGGTAAATTATATTTTAATTTTTAAATTTTGAGTTAAAATATGATTAAATTTTTATATTTTAAAAAATTTATAATCATATGATCTTATTTTTATATTTTTTTCTGTGAATTAATAAGTCTTTTATTTTAATTTTTAAATATTTTTATTAAATTTAAAGTGATATGGCTAAAATATTCTTAAAAAAAGAAAAAAGAAATTCCTTCACTTTATGACAAACTAAACACAACAGAAAATCCAGTCAAATGGAAATTCTTTTACTTTCGAAATCAATCCAACCAAAAATAAAATCCATTACTGTTGATATCAACGTAAATCTATTAATACGAGTCATTCAATCAAACATGCATTTGAAAATTCAAATCAACGTCATGCTTAAACCAAGACCCCAAATTTTTTTACTCCATAAACAGCCCACTGCCATCTCCATCATCTTCCTCGGTATTTTCTTTTCCACATTGGTGGTCCAATGTAAGAACTTAAATATTTAAAATATGAATAATAATAATAAATTATTAAACTTAAAATTATGCCTTCTATATATAATAAAAAAGCAGTGAAATTAAATCATAAATACCTCCAGCCATTACTTGTTATTTGTTTCAGAAAAGTCACAATTACAGAGAAAGTTTTCTTGATTTTTCTCTCAAAAACGAATAGTATAATTTTTAACATCATGAGAGCAAATTAAGAGACCTCTATGTATATATACCTCACCATTAACTGTCCATCACAGTTAATGGTGATAATGGGCAGTTATACCCAGAAAAAAGGGAGAAGTTGAGAGAAAAAAATAGAGAAAAATACACCACTACAACTGGAATGGCCAACTCCCTTATATGTGAAAAAATAACTTACATTCTCCCACTTGGTCCACGTTTTTCACCATTTACTGTGAATTATGGTGATAGTACCTAAAATTAAGTATTCTCTTCCATGTATTACAATATTTTATACTTTTCAATAATCTCTCCATATAACTTAATGAATAAACCATATGTTCATTCTAGATCCTAAATTCACAGATGTTTTCCAAAGCAAATAAAATTAATATGTATACATAACTCAATTAGAAAATATCATATTAAGAGTTTCATTAAAACAATATCGTTCTTATAATGAAAAATTACATTAAGGAACTAAGTCTCATTTTTTCAACATGATCTTTAAATGTATGTGGTGGCATGCCCTTAGTCAAAGGATCAGCAATCATAAAATCAGTGTTGATGTGTTCAATATGCAATGTTTTATCCTTAACACATTCTTTTATGGTTAGATACTTGATGTTGATGTGTATATTTCGACTACTACTTTTATTATTCTTAGCCATAAAAACAACAGCTGTATTATCACAATATAACATCAATGGCCTAGAAATTGAATCCATAACTCTAAGCTCAAAGATGAAACTCTTCATCCATAACCATATGAAGTTGCCTCGAAACAAGATACAAACTCAGCTTCCATAGTGGAAGTAGCAGTCAAAGTCTGCTTTGCGCTTCTCCAAGATACAGTTCCACTGGCTAGCATAAAAATATATTCTGATGTGGATTTTCTTGAGTCAATGCAGCCGGCAAAGTCTGAATCAGAGTAGCCAATCACCTCCAAACTATCAGTTCATCTATACATAAGCATGTAGTCCTTTGTGCCTTGAAGATATCTCAAGACCTTCTTTGCAGCTTTCCAATGATCCAAGCCTGGAATACTCTGATATCTTCCTAACATCCCAACTGCAAATGCAATATCAGGTCTAGTACAAACTTGAGCATACATTAAGCTTCCAACAACTGAATCATAAGGAATATTTTCATTTATTCCCGCTCAAAATCATTTTTCGGGCATTGGTTCAAATTGAACCTGTCACCTTTCACAATGGGAGCTATACTTGGTGAACAATCTTTCATCCGAAATCTCTCTAAAACCTTATTGATATAGGTTTCTTGAGACATACCAAGAATACCTCGAAATCTATCTCTCTGAATTTTGATGCCAATGACATAAGAAAGAAATTGTTTTTAGAGAGAAATTGTTTCACCTCATATAGCAATCATTTATCATTAGTTGCAAGTAAAATATCATCTACATATAGAACAAGAAAACAAATCTTGCTCCCACTGACCTTCCTGTATATACATTGATCCATAATGTTCTCTTCAAAACCAAATGAAGTGATAACATCATAAAACTTAAGATACCATTGACGGGAAGCTTGTTTCAATCTATATATAGATTTCTTGAACTTGCAAACCAGATGCTCACCATTATTAGAGGAAAATTCTTCTGGTTGTTTCATATAAACCTCTTTCTCTAGATCTCCATTGATAAAGGTTGTTTTCACATCCATTTGTTGCAACTCTAAATCAAAATGTGCAACTAATGTCAGAATGATGCGAAGAGAATCTTTCTTAGATACAAGAGAAAATGTTTCATTGTAATTGATTCCTTCTTTTTGAGTGAATCCTTTAACAACAAGTCTGGCCTTATATCTCTCAATGTTGCCTAATGAATCTTTCTTTATTTTAAAGATCCATTTACATCCAATGGCTTTTGCACCAATAGGCAACTCAACAAGATCCCAGACACCATTAGATACCATAGAATTTATCTCATCTTTCATAGCATCATACCATAAGTCGGATCTTTACAACTTATAGCTTGTGAAAACATTTCAGGATCATTTTCGGCTCCAATATTATAGTCAAATTCTTGTAAATAGACAACATAATCACTAGGTATTGCTAATTTCCTTATTTTAGTAAATCTTCTTAATGTTGTGTCATTATCTTCATGAAAAACTTGTTGTTCAACAATATCTTGTTGTTTCTCAACAACAACTTGATCTACTAGATCTAAATCAGCAGGTTGTGGATCTTCTATGATTGGTTGCACTGAAGGAGTATTATTAACAACAACTATTCTTAAACTTGAAGTGGAATTTTGATATTCTGAATAATATTTCTCAAAAATAATGTTTTTGGATTGATCGCTCCCACTAATCAAGTCATTTTCAAGAAATTTAGCATTTCTTGATTCCACAAACCTAGTGGTATGAGATGGACAATAGAACCTGTATCCTTTAGACCGTTCAGTATATCCAACGAAATACCCATTAATGGTCCTTGGATCCAGCTTCTTTTATTGTGGGTTGTAAATTCTCACTTCAGATGGACATCCCCAAACGCGTACATGTCTCAAACTTGGTTTCCAACCTTTAAATAACTCAAATGGTGTCTTTGAGATAGCCTTGATTGGAACTCGATTTAATATGTACACGGTCGTCTTTAGTGCTTCAATCTACAAGGACTTAGGTAGCTTAGAGCTACTAAGCATACTTCGCACCATATCTAATAAAGTCCAGTTTTTTCTCTCTGCTACACCATTCTGGTCTGGAGAACCAGGCATAGTGTATTGGACAACTATCTCATGCTCTTGAAGAAACTTTGCAAATGGACCAGGTGCTTGTCCATCTTCAGTATATCTATCATAAAATTCACCACCTCTATCTGATCTCACGATCTTAATTTGTTTGTCATATTGTTTCTCTACTTCTAACTTAAATGCCTTAAAAGCATCTAATGCCTCGAACTTGTTATGAAGCATATAGAGATACATATATCGTGAATAATCATCAATAAAGGTGATAAAATAGGCGTCCATATCTGGACAACAAATATCTGTATGTATGATCTCTAAAATTTTTGAACTCCTCTTGGCATCTTTCTTTGACTTGTTGATTTGCTTTCCCTTTATGCAATCCACACAAGTATCATAGTCAGTAAAATCAAGAGTACTAAGTACTCCATCACTTACTAACCGTTTGATTCTATTAATGGAGATGTGACCTAATCTTCGATGCCACAACATAGAGGATTCTTTATTCATAACACAACGTTTTATGCTAGCATGCATCGCATTGTAGTAAACATTTTCATGCAAATTAATTTGGAAAAGACCATCAGATAAATTACCATATCCAATAATTTTAGAATTAAACGATAAACTAATGTTTGAATTCCAAAAATTAAAGGAATATCCCAATGATAATAGTCTTGAAACAAAAATTAAATTTCTAGAAAAACTAGGTACATAAAATATCCTTTCCAAATTTAAAACATATTCACTACTGAGAACTAAATTGCATGTCCCAATAGCTTCTACAAGCAAGCGCATCTTGTTTCCTGAATAGATGTACTGCTCACTTCTCACTGGCTTCCTGTGGTTTTGAAAACCCTGTAAGGAATTCGAAATGTAGATCATAGAACCATAATCAATCTACCAAGTGTTATGATTAATATCAACCATATTAAATTTGTAACATACAAATAAAGTTAACTTACCTTTCTTTTCAAGCCACTGATGAAATTTGGTGCAATCCTTCTTCATGTACCCTTTCTTTTTACAAAAGAAGCACTTGGATTCCTTCTTGATTCCACTTTGGGAGACTATTTTAGCCTTTCCCTTCTTTTTAGCTTGATTATTTTCATTTTTCTGCATGGTCAAATATGAACTCTCTCCCATTTCTATTTGTAACCCGCCCTCTTCTTGAACGCACATGGTCATTAATTCATTGATTGACCATTTGTCCTTATGTGCGTTGTAAGAAATCTTAAAGGGTCCATATTGTTGTGAGAGAGTGTTTAAAATATAATGAACCATAAAGGACTCTGACATGTCAACTTTGAGAGATTTCAATTGAGCCGTAATGTCTCTCATCTGCATAATATGCTCTCGCACACCTCTTAATGCAGTGAGCCTTTGGGATGAAAACCTCATAATTAGGGTGCTTGCTAAAGCCTTTTCTGAAAATTGAAATTGATCATCAATAGCTTTCAAAAGAGACTTAACATTAGTATGCTGCTCGACTGAACCACGAATACCAGTTGAGATCTTAGTCTTAATAAATATGACAGAGAGACGATTAGATCGCTCCCATTTCTCATATCTATCGACCTCATCAGGAATGCCGGTTTCAGTAATAGGTGGTGGTTCATCTTTCCTTATAGCATAATCTATATCCTTCCACCCTAATTGAAGAAGAATTCTCTCATTCCAGAATTTATAGTTATTACCCCTTAGTTCGGGAATTTCAAATTTCATATCAGAAGTAGCTTGTAACACTGCATAACAATAAAATATATTTATGCTTATTAATAAAATCTTAGGCAACAAATAACAAATCATAATTTACCAATGCAAATTATGCCAAAATGTGAACTAATTTAACATATCAAAACTATCTGTGGGCTAAGTTTTAATATTAATTCACATTTAACCTTATGATGATACTAGTAAAATTTTATCTCTTAAATTTTTGTGGGTAAACTAAGAAATATAACCTACCATATCATCCTAATTTAATTAAATTAATATAAAAATTTCCTGTGGGATAAATTTTCAATATATTAATTTAACTAATTACAACTGATGCATTTTCTATACTTTATGTGATTTTCTATACATAAACCCACATCGATAGCCCTAACAATAACCCAAGTCAGTGCCGCTAGAGAATTTCAACCAGATTTCCACCGTCATCACTACCATCTCAATTCAGCGATCACCATTTTGATTAAGTTTCTGTTTGGGTAATTGAAGCAACATTGCTTTTCTTTTGGGTAATTACTCGTATCACTAACCCAACATCACCATGCATCTCCTTCTCGTTTACTGTCTTCCATATTTCTTTTAAACACATGAAAAGAGAGACAGAGAAAGAGAGTAGAAGAATAAGAAGAAGAGATACCCACAATTATGCATGCGACCCATGATGAAGGCGATTGAAGGTCTAACAGTCTCCTCTCTTGTTTAGCTTCTTCCTATGCAATAAGCCACAAACCCTAGATTTCCTATTGGAGTATTGCTTATTTTGTTGTTGATGGAGCCAAGTACTCTGTCTCAGCTACGCGTTCAGGTGAAGGCTTTTCCATGGCTTGATGGCGGTGGTGGTGAGGATAAGAACCACAAATTAGAATAGGTATTTGTGAGGGAAATAAAGGGAGAGATGAATTAATGTCAAGAAATGCGAATGTCTGAGTATAGTTGGGGTTATACCAGAGGCGGAGGTTGGACTCGCGGCGAGAAAAGAGGCAGAGGTAGTAATAGAGAATAGAAGATGATGGCGCCTTGTGGGGCCGGAGGTTGAACCTATGGTGACGGCGTGTGAGAAGGAAGATGATGGTAGCTGGCGGTGGAGCATCTTCGATAGAGAATGGCCGATGAGAAGGAAGGGTGGTGGTGAGATGGAGATAGTCAATAGATAAGGGTTATTTTAGGGTAAAATTTTATTTTATTTTTATTTTTTCAAAAGAAAAAGCATAAAAAAATAGAAGAAAGAATTGAATTGTACAGAAATACGATCACGAGGTTTTTAAAATATAAGGATTATCTCTGAATTAAAATTTAGAGATGAAATTATAATTTAATTATAAATAATTATAAAAATTTAATTATTCATGGAATGCACTATGAGATTTTGAGAGAGGATGATTGGTGGGTGATATTTGTTTGATTTGATTAATTTAAAAGATTGTTATTAAATTAAATTAAATTTTTTTATTTAAATTTTTTTAAATAAAATAAAATAATTATTATAGTAAAATTGTCGGTTTAATTAAATTAAATTAAATCATTATTTTAATCAAATTATCGGTTTGATTTAATTTAATCACATTCGATTTGTAGGTTTTAAATCAAAATATTTTTTATAAATCATCATTATTTTATTATAAATTTAAAAAAATATATCAATAAAATATTAGTGATAAAATTTTTTTAAAAATAATTCAATATATAATACAAAACTTATTTATTATATTAATTAACACATTCCAAAATTTATATTTTTTTTATAATTAATTTTTTATTATTTATTTTTAGCTAATTTTCATGAATGATTAATTTTTTAACTTTTAAATTAATATTAGGTTGAAAAAATTATGGTTATATATAAAATAAAATTAAATATATTTAATTTTAATAATAATAAAAAATAATATATATGTATAACTTTGATTTAGTTCGATTTGAAATCGCAAATCAAATTAAATTTTCAATTTATTATATTTTTAAATTTAAATCAAACCAAATAATTATTTATTAGTGTATATATAAAATTATGTATGAATAACATATATTTATTAAATTAATTAATTATAAATCAAAATTAGATTGAAATTAAATAAATATATTATTGTCATCAATATTATTTTTTTTAATATTAATTAATACAATTAGAAAATGCATGTATTATTTAGGAAACTAAGAAATTAGTTAGACTTGCTCCTAATTTTGATATAATTAGTTCTCTAAATCATAATATTTTGTATTTATATATTGCTATATGAAAGTGATTGGAAGGCAGGCCATAAGTGGTTATTAGACCTATAATAATAATAATTATTATTATTATAGTAAGTGGAATTTATGAAATATTGTAATAAAACAAGTTTTATTTTATTTTATTTTTTATTTTTATGAATATTCAAATTTTAATGGTATGTATTTAATTAAATGAGTAATGCTAATTAATAAAAAATTAAAAAATTAATTCGTGGTTTCATGTTAATGAGAATATATATCTAATATGAAAAAATATATAATGTGATTTAGTATAGATTAATTAGATTTAATAGATTTAAATATTACATAATTTATATATAAAATATATATATATTTAATATGAAAAAATTGATTCATAATATCATTACATAGTATATATGTATTTAAGAAAGTGTTAAGATATATATTTTTATATTGATTATCTACAAAATGATGAAAAATTAATATAAAAATGAACACATTAATTTTAAAAGCAATTTATATAAATTATTAATATAATATCGAATTTTAATTTAATTTTATCATAATTATAATTACATTACATGATAATTCACACTGAAATTTTAATTTTTAATTTTTATATATTTATATTTAATTTGATTTTTTAAATATATTTCAGATTTAATTTGATTTTAATTTTTGTCTCAGTTTGGTTGTCACTTGAGGATATATTAAGATATAAATTATTAAATCAATTCTACAAATGAGCTTTCTAATATTAAATTAGTTTTTAAAATTAATTCTCTCAAATTTATATTAATTATCAATAAAAAGTAGATTTTTTTTATTCACTGAAAAAATTATCCTTTGATTTAATATTTTTTCAAATAGTACATGGGATTTTTTTTTCACACACTTATAGTTAGATAATGTGGTTTGCTTTTTTAAATATTTAAATATCAAATTCACTAATGTTGTTAATATTTAATTATTTGATATAAAATATTAATTAAGAAAATATTATATTAAATTTCATTATGTATTATGAGATCTACTTTTAATTAAAATTTAATTTTAATTAATTAAAATAATTAAAAATTATTTTTAAGAGAAAAATAAAAAATAAAATTTTAAACTAAAAAAAATCTTAAATCTAAAATCTTTAATTCATAAAAAATTTCTTATACTTCTTAAAACTAAACAAATCCATAAATCTCATAAATATTTAATTTAAATGCATTTGTCATTATTATTATACATAGATTAAGTTTGGAATATCCATGACTACTTATTTTATATAGCTATTAAATTAGAGACTTTTTAATTTGTGAATTTATTTAATTTCCTAAGAAATATAGGTAATTTTATATGGATGAGAACTGAGATTTAGGAATTTTTCAAATTTTCAATTTTTTTAAAATATATTTTTCAATTAAAAATATTTTTTTAAAATTCTATGATAAAATTGGATTCCATAATGCTTGGTAATATTTCAATTTAGAGAAAAATATTTTCTTAATTGATATTTTATGCCAATAATTAAATAAACTTGACATTCTATAGCGTCCTTATTTGACTAAAGAAGAAGTTGATTTGTCCTAAGGTTTATCCTTCTTTCCTTAGTCGTATTTGCGTGGTTAGAGTTAGGACTGTGTATGGTTTGGTTCGAGTTGGGGATTGGTAAAACTCTGATCCAAATTGAAATTTTGGAGATTTTAAAATGAAGTAACCGAATTGAACTGAATTGTTTTTGTAAAATATTCATTCCGAACCAAATCAGTGAATTAGTTTGATTTGATTTGATTTTTCGATTATATAAAATTAAATATGAGAATTGTTTATCAAAATTAAAATTAATTTATGACAAATCAGAATTATCAAATTAAAATTTTAAATTTAAAAATTATTTAATTAAAATACATCCAAATAAATCATAATTAATTTATCACAAATCAATCATAATTTTTAAATTCTCAAAAAATATAACATACAATTTTAAATTTAAATTGAATATATATATATATATTATTTATTGGTTTTTGATTTAATTCTCAATTCGGTTATTTATTAATCTACAAATTCATATTATTTCATATTAGTCAGATTAATTTAGTTCAATAATAAATCAAATATTTAAAAATTTTATATCTCCATATAACAAACAATTTGAATATATAATTAGGATCGAATAACCCGTAACCCGTAATCCCTTTGATTAGTGTTGGGTTAGGTTAGAGTATATAATATATAAATGTTTTTGTTTTGGGGCTTCCACTTGGAGAAAAAATAAATTCTCGGTCGCCCTTTGAAGAATAGCAAGGATATTATTTAAAAACATAGAAACAATATATTTTTATTAGGAAATTATGTCGGTAGTGTGTTTTGGAGTGTTACTTTCAGTTATGAATAATTTTTCGAGGTAAACCATTAATCTTATCTTAGTGCTTTTCAATTAAGTTATATATTTGATTAATGGCCCATTGAAGTTGATTTTGAATTCATTAAAGGAAAATTAGTGTGTGTTAGAATAATTTATGACTTTAATTTGTGAGATTCTCAGGGTTTATTTTTGGAGGCGTAATAAAGTTCAAATTAAGATATTTTTGAGGGATAAATTTATTGATATGTTGGCTAGTTGTTGTTAAAACTTGGTTTGATAGGAAGTTATTTTTAGGGTCTAGAGCTGATTGAACCTCTATTGTCAAAATGGATATTAAAAGGGAAAATTTTAAATTTGGATTTTATGTTGCATATCATATAATATATAATATTTAAATAGATTAATACATATTTTCATTAACAAAATTAGTTTTAGTTATTAGTATGAAATCAGAATTAGTGGAAGCTGTTTGGATAATTTATAACAGGTAAGAAAATATGTGCGAATTTGATAATTAATTAATGAAAATTATAAGACCCATAAAATTTATCTTTGCCAAAGTTTGAATACGTTTTAGACTTTTAACAATTTGGTCTCATAGAAAGTCCATAGAACCATCTTCACCAACTTTCACTTTCCACATATAGTTTTTTACTTGATTTTCCAATTGAAACTATATAAGTGGAAGTAATATTTACTTAAAAGATTGATGGCTCCTAAAAAATTAATAAATAAATAAATAAATTTTTATATCCAACTACAGCCAAACTACTGAACCTATTTTGTATTGACTTTCAAGTGCTTTAGGTAGTTGAGTTTTAAATACCCATAACTCATTATTGACAACATGATATCATTCTTTGTGATTTTTTCTATCTAAAAAAACAGGACATGATATCATTATTTATATAAATAAAATCATTAATTTTTTAAGTACTAATCTATTATTCTATCAAATTTTTATGAAAAGTTAATGAAATTTTAATTTGTTGATTAAGAAAGTTGTATAATTTAATTAGAATCATATAAATCTAAATGAAATTTTTTAATAATAAACAAAATCATATATATTTAAGTTTATAAATACAAATTGAATTTAGTTTTTATATTCAAATGCAAAATTGTTTAGAATAAATAAAAATATTTTTTTATCCAATAAGAGACAAAAATAAAAAATAAAAAATGAACATCCTATGCTGTGGACATCTTAATGGATATTTTATGGCCAAATACCAACAAAATTCTTAGTTGCCATATAGATTGGGAAACCTAATAATGTTTTGACAACTTGTCCAATAATTGAGCCTTTCCTTAATTCATTTTTTCATCCAAATTACACATGGCTTATTAATATGGATTGCCACTTGCTTCTTCTATAATTGACAATGAAATTAATATACTATTGGTGAAATATGAATAATGATAGATTGCATTTTATTATTAAATTAAAATATTAATTAACAATAAAAAAAATATTTGATCTAATAATTCATCAAACTATATTAATATGATGAGTCTTATAAATAGAATAATAGCATTAATTTAACAATAATAATAATAAAATATCATCAATTAAGATAAAAAAAATATATTATCATGTGATAATTTAAAAAAATTGCGTGTAATAATTTTTTTTAAAAAATATAGCGAAATTATAAAAAATTTAAAAGTTAAGATATTTCTAGTAATTCGATTAATTATAAAAATTAATTTAATTCAATGAATAAGCATTATTTATCGTGTGAGTGCACTTTTTTTAAAAAAATTAGGTAATTAAAAAGTATTACACTCCTAATTATTAAATTAAGATAATTGCCAATTCCTAAATATCATCTTAATTAAGTTAAACTAAAAATATAAGCCAAAATCTATTAAAAAGGGGCCCATTTGATATTTAACACATGAACATGTTTCTCGCTTGATTGTTACTAAAAAATTAAAAAATATATATAATTATTAATATTGAAATAAAAAAATATTAAATACCATATAAAAGAAACGGTTAAAAGATAGAGAGAGAAGAGCGTTGAAAAATTGAACAAATACTAACCGTTGATCAAAGGAGGCTAAAATCTGAGCCGTAGATTTTAGTAAGGAAACACGTCATAGTCATCCCTCTCGCTCGTTTTCCTTTCTCCTTCCCCGCATTTGCTACGAACTCAAAAACTTTGGCTCCACTCCCAAAGTCTAACAATCTGAATTTTTTTAGTTAAGAAAATAAAAATGGAAAATTAGAATAAAGTCAAAATTTAAGTCTACTCTTCACTTATATATAAATATAAATCTGTCTTCCAAAATTTGCAGAGAAAATCTAAATCGTAGGAACAAAACGATACAGAGATTGTTCTAATTTTTGATACGTACTTATACAGAGAGAGAGAGAGAGAGAAAGGAAATGGCTGACCCTAACGCCGCTGGTCAATATGCTGATTTTCCGGCGATTCCTACTCACGGTGGCCAGTTTATTCAATATAACATTTTCGGTAATTTTTTTGAAATCACATCGAAATATCGGCCTCCGATTATGCCGATCGGTCGTGGCGCTTATGGTATTGTTTGGTATGGAATTTAACTTTATTATATTATTTTGGTGGATTTATATATGGTGGTGGTGTTGAGAGATTTTGATATATATAGTTCTGTGTTTTTGAAGCTCTGTGTTGAATTCGGAGACGAATGAGATGGTAGCGATAAAGAAAATAGCGAACGCTTTTGATAATCATATGGACGCAAAACGAACTCTTCGGGAAATTAAGTTGCTTCGCCATTTGGATCACGAGAACGTTAGTAATTTTTTTATTTTATTTATTTGATCGGTCAATTAATATTTGAATTATTCTATGTATGAATCTACTTGATGAATTAAAGGTTTTATTGGAAATTCATTTTAAATTATCTCGAGAAAGTGGTTGCTATATATTTGATAAGAAATCTCTGACTATTGATTGAGCATTAGGGGATGAGGAATCAAACCTGTTCTATTGCCAGGTTTTATGCTTTTACTGCCTATGCCTTCCTGGTGATGCTAAAATCAATGAATTTATTACTCCAACTTGAATGAATTTCAGTCCATTTTGTTATGAATGATCTAAGTTTGCCGAATTTTGGATCCCACTGATTAGATGAAAACCTTCTGTTAGAATTATGTATGGTTGCTGCTTTTACTTTATTCATTTTGTTATCATTTCACTAATATGTATACTGTCGTTGAGTACCTATGAAGTACTTGTTTGTATCTTTTTTAAACCATTGTTTTCTGTCCAAAAAACCCTTATTCTTTTTTGGAGAAAATAAAAGGAAGTGTTCTGTTGTTGCATGTGAGTGCTAGGATATCTTTGCTCACCCTTTTTTCAATAATATACAGCAGCTGTTTTCTGATAAGCATTAAGGTCTATAATAATGCCAGTATCATGGCATGAACTGTGTATTCCACTCGTTAATTATAATTTCGATTTCTGTTCCTGAAATGTTCAAGTATATGATTCTTAAATAGTTGATATCGCTCTAGAAAGCTAGAAAACTGGTTTTTGTGTTTACATGTTATTCATTTTTGCTTAAAATGTTGAGTAACCGAATTCTGGGTTTTTGAAATTTGAATGTTCCATTAGTAACGGCTTTGGAGAAGTAAGAGTCTTTTACATGTCAAATAGGTTATAGCTATTAGAGATGTGATTCCTCCACCTTTACGAAGAGACTTTACTGATGTCTACATTGCCACGGAGCTCATGGACACTGATCTTCATCAGATTATACGCTCCAACCAAAGTTTATCAGAGGAGCATTGTCAGGTATTATACTTTCAG